>JAPMOB010204814.1:0-70031 GCA_029875015.1 Lepomis gibbosus
TACTCTGGACCCACCTGCACGTTTACAGGTGGACAGAGGTTCCTGCAAATCACTCGGGCGCAAAATTTAAGACCACTTCCGTCACTCTGTTCAATCTCACACCCAAAATGTCTAAGCTATCTACTCATTTCTCACCGTGTAAATATTTAATGAAAAGCAGTGGTAAAAAGCTAAAGAAAACAGGACAGTAAAAGTTACAGTGCAGTGTAAGTTATCAATAAAAAGAAAAATCTTAAACATTTAATTAAAAGCAGTGGTAAAAAGAAAAGTCTTCAGTCTTAATTTAAAAGAACTGACTGTTTCTAGTCCTGCTCAGCTTCCACTCTGATGCACACGGAGATGTTAGCTAGCGTTCACCACCTATGACGTAGACGTCCTTTGATGAATGAGGCGAGGGAGCTAAGCAAACGTTGAGTGCTGCCCAGCTCACACAGTGCGAGGCGCTTTATTATTATTGTGTGTATGAGTAAGAGCGCTCATTCATTCAGCAGCAGTGATGCACAGAATGTAGAAAAATATGTCTTCGTTATGTGAACGTCAATATTACGTTATCAATCAACATTTAGATAATTGATTTTGACATCTGTGAATCGAAAAAAAAATACCCCACCTTTAATAATTTAGTTTTATTTTCCAAGGAGCACACATACTCCTAAATGAAAACATTGAAGAGCCCACAGAGAAATGTAGGAGCACAGAGTTTATTAAGAAACAGTCTTTTACATACAGAATTATACTGCGTGTGTGAGTGAAAACAGTCGTCGCAGAAAACCACTGTGATCGGCGTTTTGCAGCTTGTGGAATGTGGGACGAATACACAATACACCACCCACACTAACCACACCACGCTTTATGTAAACAAGATAAACCAATATTTAGAACTCTAGTTGTACAGGTGTAAAATAGAACATGGGCAGCGTGCTGCTCTCAGGAGGAGGCGGCTAGAAACAGCACATATTGGCACAGCGGCATCCTGGCTGTGGTTAATCAACATCTGTCCACTGCAGAGGCTCTGGAGGAGGAACTTGTATGCGTGGCTTCATATAATGTTATAACATGAAATAAATGTATAATGTTAATTTAATAGTATAGTGTTAGTAAAATTGAAGTATATGAATTATATGATTTATTGTAATTTCATACAATAGTATATTCAGCTTACCACTACTATAATATTAATTCATGTTGGACAAAACAGTAGTTTAATTTTTGTGTGATGTTTTTCTTTAAATGCTTGTGCAGGAGAAATGATCCACACAGTTCATGCATAAAAAAAAAAAAGAGTTCAACATTTCAACAAGTTTGCTTTAGCACGTCAACCTTTTCCCGGCCCCATCCAGAGTGTGATTGATTGTACAAAAATAGACACTGACGAGCTCATGGACTTTATGAAAAGTTGGAACATTGTTTAATAAAAGACACCTGATAAAGCTAAACAGCCCACTAGCCAAACCCACAGTTTGCTTATCCTGTCCCAGTGTCTTACCATCTCAGCTGCAGAACCTTGTACCTGGTGCAGTGCCCGTTCACTGCGGCTGATGTAATGCCTCCCTGCTCCTTTTTTTAGATTTAGAGGTGCTTGTTCAAAATGTGCATCACAGCATTAATAACATTGAAACAGCACGACAGTGGCAGAGCGATTGTATTTTTTTTGGTTCACACGTTTTTACAGGCATACGTGAGTGAAATACTCGTGCTGTACAGCCCTAACCCACTCTTCCCTTGGTTATGTATCTCTTCTCATTCTTGTACAGTTTCATGACTCTTGCTCTACCCATCATCTGCTTGACAGCACACCATTTAGTAGATGTCCTTTTGGCCATAGCTCTTAGCTTTTTGACCTATTTCTGCATTTAGGACAACAGAACAGCTCTTGCAGCCCATTTATGGCTGCTGCTGGGCCTTATGATGTTGTTTTTTTGTTAGAAAGCTGTATATAGAATCTTGTGTCATTTAATAATGTGTTCAGATTTGACTGGATTTAAAGAAGAATATTATAAAATGAATTTCACATAATTGGCTTTTGAGTGCTCTGCATGTGTGCCACCAGTTAGAGGATGTAAGCGTCGTATTACACGTTGTACAGCCTGACATCATGGAGGCCATGAATGACTGAGCCGACCTCCTGACCCACATCCACACTGATACATTGACACAAAGATGAGCCAGGGAGACACACACGCCAGCCAGTAAGCGTTCTGCTTTAGCAGTGAAAGCTCAGTTACCAACTTAATTACATTCAAAAAGACTTGCCGTGTACATTGGCTGGAACAGCTTAATAATAAGCCAATGAATATCACAGACAAGGCGATGTAGCTGTTCCTGGGTCAGTGGTCTTCACTGGATGAACTACTTCCATCTGATTCTCCTTCTTAGCAAAAACGTCACGGTAAACCTTGACTTGCCCCAGTGTGATTTGACCTTGAATAGTTGTAGTCAAAGTTACTTTGTTATTTTTCTTCACTTTCATTACACAAGGAATGTCTCAGGTTTAGCCTCTGGGCCACTTCATGAGTCAGTGGAGTTGTTCAGGCCAGAATTCCCCTAATACCAGCTGATCAGGGTCACCATGCTGAGGTGGACTGAGTCAGCTAATAGGACAGCTAGCTGCATGGCTAACCGAGCTAACTAGCGACAGATCAAGTTATCTGTTCATCAGCCAACTCCGTAAATAATGTTTTCAGTTTAGCAGCCATTGACAGGTTGACAAAGAAGTAAATTATTGACCCTGACGACAGTGAACTAGCAGGGAGTTCACTCCTGCATCACACACACACACACACACTTGCCAATCAGAAGCGCCATGCACCTCCTGTTACGGTCCTACTCACCAATCAGAGAGGGCGTGTACATTTTACAACAACAAACGAACCTGGATTTAAACGTGGGGTAATGGCGTAATAGCTGAATTGACACGGGCGGCGGCTGTGCTGCGGTTTTGTCTGGCGTCAAGTTGCACTGAAGTGTTTCAGCAGCAGAGCGTTTAGCCTGCCCTACGTTGTGGACTTACTGTTAATTTGCATTTTGTGTACGTCTGCAATGGATAACCATTCGACTCTCTGCAGGCTACATATGGAGCCACAAGCCACGTGGAGCATTTCAAAATAAGAGCATTTTGCCCACCAGATTTTGCTGACTTGTTCAGATTTTGTCAATTTGCTTAGCTGTCCCTGATTTTTTTTTTTGTGGGTCTATCATGATTAGGCAGGCTGAGTGGTTAAATTGTTTTGTCTGTTTTAACTGTGTTTATTGTTGCTATATGATCGGGAAAATTTACAGGGTGTTTTATTTTGAAAGTTGACCGGATTCTCTATGCCGTTCTACCCACCAATTTACAACATATGCCCACATTCACCCATTCACATGAGGGCCAACAGAGAGCAGGTCTTTTGCACGGCATGTTGCAAAAGGATAACCTGGGCAGGTAGTCAGCTGGTTCATGTAGTGTTTTCCCTGTGTTCATTCAGCGGAGGTGCATCGGCAGAAAGTGACGGTGGATGCGAGCAGAGCAAGGTTAGCAGTGTACAGTAGGGGTGCAATAAAAAATTTATTCTTAGATGCAGATGTGAAAGATCTAAATCAATTAACAAATGTCAAAAATCGATTATTTAAATGTTAATATAATGTTCACGGAACGGAACACAAAAGGCGAAACTCACAGAAGTGCGGAAGTGCTTTGCCCAGACAGGTTGTATTGTGCACATAACAGACCAGTGTTCCTCCTCTATTCAGCCAATTGCGCCACTGCTGAATGAATGACCGCTGCTACTAAAATTTCAGACATTTATTAATATGAATGCCCAGCTACTGAGGTAGAAACAAAGACTAAACTGGTGTACAGGTGTGCTGTGTTACATCCTGATAGTTAAATTATATTTTATTTTTCAGCAGATTCTGAAAACTGGTTGTTAAAGCCTAGTAAATGGATGCAAACTAGTCCTTTTAAGAAATTTAGGAAATGTCAGGTACAAATTCAATTCTCAGTATTTATGTAGAAATCCTATAGGAAAAATATAGGGGTGGTGATGGCACAATGGATAAGACGCCTGCCTTTGATGTGAGAGACCTGGGTTCAATCCCATCCACCATTGTGTCCCTGAGCAAGACACTTAACCCCTCGTAGCTCCTTAGGCCTGCGACCTCTGACATAAATAGCAATTGTAGGTGGTTTTGGAAGTGTCAGTTAAATGAATAAATGTAAATGTAAAAGGTGCATCAATAATCTGTTCATAATTGCATCGCAGCCCTCTGAATCGAATTGCTTGGAAGAATTGTTTGGTTAAGAAAAGAAAGGACGGTGGCGACCACAGAGGAGCTGAGGTTGATAAAGCAAATTATCCCAAGCAGATGTGTTCATATATTGGATTAGAAGCAATATGGGCAGTTTGACATATGTCCAGAAATGTTTTTTTTATGTAAATGATACTGATTTGACCGGCCTGCGTTCCTTGGACAGGGTGTGTTTGTGTGGCTGCTGAGGCGCTGTAAGCTGTGTGGTTACAGAAAATCCCTCCGTTCCACATTCAATCATCTGCAAAACGAGGACTGCCCCTTTGTGTTGCATTAACTCAGCAGAGTATGATTCTGTCTTTTGGTGTGGTCTCTTGTTTTGTTTACTACAGCAGACCATATCTCTTCCTGTGGTTACATGGGCAGATGATCCCAAATTACTGTCTAGGGCCGTGGCCGAGTTGTTTGTGTATTGCTCTGCTCGTGTTTTTGTTTCTGTGCTTGATGTGTCTGGACTGTTGGTTACAGTGTACTGCTTAGAGCTACTTTATACTGTATGTTTGTATACTATGTAGTTTTAACTAGTTTTAAAATCTGTTATCTTCAGTTGATCTGAGGTGCTTTGTGGGAAAGGTGTGGAGTTCAGGGTCACTAGAAGTCAATGAACAGCAGCTGGACTCGTTACTGACAGAGACTTTACTCGCCTCTTCTGGCAGTAAATTAACTTAAGTAGATCCGTAATGTCTAGTGTTTCCTCTAGGATTTTTTTTTTCAGCAGCAGGGGGCAGAACAAACAGCCACACCCACACCCCGAAGAAAAAGTCACACTTCACAAACAAGTGGAGGTGAAGCAAAATGTTTGTCTGAATATAAAACCCCTGCACAACATTTGTCTGCAACATTGCTCTTGTGTCCATGAGCATGCGATGCACCTTAGAATAGCTTAAAACTGCAGTGTTTTATCATTTTAATGTGAAGAAAATTGAATGTTTTGAAAAATATGTCATTTCACATCATATTGGGCCGAGCAGATAATAAATAAACAACAGTCAAAGACCAGCCTACGGTTGGTTCTGTTGCTCCACAGTCATTTTATATTGAGGGCACAGCATGTTTTGGACATAACCCCTAAGCCTTAACGGCAGGAAAACCCTGTTAATATGACCTCAGAATCATTATAGATAGGATTGTTCATTTTTTCAGACTCAAAAATAATTGAATCAGTCTGTACAGGACAGAGCTGCAGGCTAAGTCAATTTAGTCTAAGTTTGTACCTGATGTCTTAACATTGGACAAGTAGGAAGTAATAAAATACAGCTTCTAGTTACTTTCTTGTCTGAAGGGGAGATGTTAGCTAACTAAGCGCTAACTGGCTTCATTTTTCCAGCAGGCGGGAAACAACAGATCTGATTGAGAAGATTGGTCTTGAGAAGCTAACACACTGTAACAGTCACCATACATTTACTGTCACGTATGTTCTGAGAGAAAGCGAGCTGAGCACTGAGTGCTGCTGTGCATTGATTATTTCACTATTTTAATTCTACTTCATTCTTCACCTTCTTTTAGTATTTACTCTGTAGGCTAGGCTACTTGAATCTGCTCCCTTTCTCTTCACTTTACATTTTTCCACACTTGCACACACCTACACCTCTGCTGCAAACACACCGCCTTACCCTGCCTCTTTCTGTCTATTTTTTCCGTGTATGTGCCTGCACTGCTGACTTTCTCCATCAGCATGTTTTATAAAGTGAAGAGACGGTTGCTTTTCTTCAGCTGCACAAAGTTGGAGCCACCTTTTGCCTGATCAGAGATCAGTCATTGTTCTAGGCTCACAGTAAGCTCATGCAGGTAGAATGTGGAGAATGTGTTGGACTTGACGGTGCTGTTTTTCTACATACGCTGTATATAAAAAGTTTTCATACCCGACCCCTGCATTCGCCTGCAGCTCGCATTCGACTATGGTTCGACTATCAAGTTGCCATTATACTCACGGGTCAAGTTGAGGATGTTTTCATCTCCCATTTAGCGCATTAAGTCTTTTTCAACAAAGCACCTCAAGTGAAAGTTTGCATCAACCTCTTCTAAAGCAGTGCTTCAAAATGTGCATAAAAAACACAGCTTCTGGGTCATTCGTTTGTATTTTATTTACTTTGTGAATGTTCAATTAATAATACTTAATAATTTAATTAATAATACAAAATGACAATATGAACAATAACAAGTTAAAGTTAAGAATAAAGATATTTTTGTTATCTAAACATTTGACCTCTTTTTTTTTATCTGGAAAGGCCAAGTTATGGTATATAACAAGCTTTTAGACATCGCTTTTGAAATGTGGGGTGTGTTTTATTTTTTTTATTGTTGTTGGTCTGTCTTTATACTGGATTTTATTTAAGTGGAACTGCCAGAGACTTTGGCTGCTGGTTTGACACCGTCTGTTCACCAGGTATGATCAGCAGTTTTTTGGGGAAATTCCAGACTAGAAGTACAATTAGCTAAACACTGACTCAGTTACTTACTGTTTGTGTAACATTAGTAGGCTACACAGGGTCTCTTTGTACTCTTCACAGCAGAGCGGGTCCAGACTGTAAAAAGCTAGCTAGTTAGCAGCTACAAGTCAGGCTAAAGTCCGGGATTTCTCTCGGTTCTCACTGTGCTCGTAAGTCATTTTTCAGGTTCCGTTTTTATGTGCGTGTAATGTGTCCAATACGCACTGGGGAGCCCTGCAGTATGGTGCTCAGTATTTGCTCTAAGAAACCCTGGTTGGAGGAAATTGTATGAAATGGTGTCACCCCTTGCTTTAATGGATATTTGGTTTCTTTGATCCATACTCATAACTGCTGGCAACCCAGTGGAGCAGGCAGTTAGTTTAGGTAGGTAGCCATTGCTCTTTCTCCCTCAGTTCCTCCTTGGAGATTGGCACAAGCTGCTCTAAGTGATGGGGCCAACCTTGGTGATGTCATAGGGAGAGTCGAGCCATACACACACATGTACCAACAGTTAATCTTGTGTTGCTTGACCATCATAGTTTAGTGCTGAATGACTGTGGCCAGGCGTGTGATTGTGTCCATGTTGTGGGGTTGGCAGAGATTACTGTGGTCCTGCCACGTTTTTGTTTTGGCTGGGCTTGGTGTGAAGCCAGCCATGCCGATGGAGTCACTCTGCTATGAGTCATGTGTTAAAGGGCCACACCACGTAGTAAAATACCTCACCACCCGTTAGTCTTCTGCAGCCCGTTTATTTTTAGAGGCTGCACAACCTGCTGCACTGGAAACAATTGGACAGCCTGTTGATCTCCCTCACTGCTGTCTTTTACTCACGTGTGCTGTTCGCTTTGTGACCAGTTTTAGTCTATCAGAAGATACACACATTGGATACATTGACACTTGGTTCCAACTCACGGCCCAAAGAAGAGAACAACAAATGCACGTGTGCACATTTTCAGCTGAGGACTGCAGCTTACTTTGGCTGCAACTCAACAAACAATCATGATTTCAGTTAAATGCTAAAGTTACTGTTACCTTGTCTGTGGTCCGCTGGCTGAAAACCAGTGCTTTCTGGTAAGATACAGTTGTGCTGTTGCCGAGGCGACATTTGTTTCGTTTTACGGTGGACGGACGGTAACATTACAGAGTTGTTGTTTTCTTTAGCTTGAAATAATCCCATACTTTGGACACTTTCTTCTTTGTCCCTCGCTATTTTCTCTCTCTTCCTCCAGTTTGCAAACAGCGCTATTATCATCACATCGTGTTCAAAGCATAAGCGCGAAGTGCGACAGTTAGAAATGTCCGTGTGAAACAGTGTGCTGTATAGTTATATGGATTAAACAAAGCATCGATGCAAAGAATTTGCGTTGATGCATTTTAGTAATCGATTTTAATTAATAAATTGTTTCAGCCCTATGACCAACACAATATTAGATAGATTAAACATATACTGTTCTTCTTATGGGTCAGGCCTGTGTTATGATGAACTTAGGTGATACATGAATTATTATTAAGTGCAATGATGGAGAAGAAGTATCAAATTTTAATAATATAAGAAAGCTAAATTGTGTCAAGTCATGGTATTGAATAATGATTTATCATCAGCTAGGCCTACCTACAGACCACTAGAAAAACGTTACCACAGTGTATTGTACAGTAAGCGCTCAAAACAAAATCAGAGTCCTTATATCAGTTCAAGTCTCCGAGGAGTCCATCTTTCTATATCAAGCAAACAAAAAATACTCAGTTTGAGGTTCACTTCAAAAGTTGGCTAACTTAAATAAAACCAAGTGACGCCTCTCGTGTTTAATAGACAAGCTTAGTAATTCTCAGACAACACCTGAGTTCCCCCCGCAGATGCTGGTGAGCAGCGCACCAGCTGTAACCAGGCTGTAACTCAGGGCAGACTGGGCCTCTTTCAGACTTGTGCGTTTAGTTTGACAGATATTTCCTCAGCTGACTGGTGGCTGTGTGTGACGCCTGCGACGACCGCCACAATGCGCTTACCTCACTACACGCATCTTTCTGTTGTACATTTTTCCTGTCTGTCAAAGCGGCGGATGGCCCGACAATTCACCCACCACCACTACCACCACGTTACTCGCAGGTGGCGGATGCTACTTTCTTTCTCTGTGTGATTCTGGGTGTCATGTGACCAGAGTGTAATTGCAGCCTTCACAAATACAAAATCTCATTTTATCACGATAATATCACAAGTGCAATTAATTGTTCAGCCCTACTTGGAATCCAAGGTTATGACAAATATAATGCCACAATATTGCTGAACAGCGTAATGACAATTTAACACTATCAATCAAGATGAGTTGCCTCCGTTTCATGAAGCCTGTTGCAGCGTTGTAACTAAGCATTGAAATTGCAATATCTTGCAAAGCAGCAGCAGCACATTCAAAGTGTTTAAACACTCTTATTGTCCCTTTATTCAGTCTTTTTATGTTGATTATTCTTTTGGAGGTCAGACAGTAGTTTCACAATCAAGAAGAAAGATTTTCCTATGTTATACTGAACCAGTAGTTTTGCTCTCATGTTTTTGTAAAGGTGAAATACAAAAGTTGTTGTAAGCACTGTTAATGTTTTGTCACTCTGGCCTAGCAAAGAATAGAAAACTATTGAGATGCTGTTGTTGTTATTTTAAGATGTCACTTTGATATTTTGTTAATATCTGTGACTTATTGTTTCTCATCACTCTCTTCTATCCCTTTCTTTCCCTAACTTCCTCATCTTATCGCTCGTACCCTTATGCCCTCCTATCTTTTCCTTCCCTTTACTTGTTTTTCTCTATTCTGCGGCGCACTCTCTCCCCTCCTGTTGCCTCTCTCCCCTTTCTATTGGCTTCCTCTCTGTCTCACACCCCTCTGCCCCCTTCCTTTTCTTTTCCCGTCTCTTTCCTCCCTCATCCTGTCTGGAGTAGAGGTCGTGGTGGAGTATGAGTACGAAGCGCTCCATGATGACGAGCTGACCCTGCGACCGGGCGACATCATCAAGAACGTGCGGTATATAGAGGAGGATGGCTGGATGGAAGGAGACCTCAACGGGAAAAGGGGTCTCTTCCCCGACAACTTTGTTAAGGTGAGAGGAAGACAGTTTGCTTTCTGTTCACATTAGAATATTTGTCTTTTCTTTTTAGCCACTTGCTTGATCATATTAACTCTGAGTTATAATCCAATAGAGATAATCCTATTGGAAGCTGCAAGCATTATTAGACCATAGCAGTCTGCGGCTGAGAATGTTAGTCACAGGCTGCGCCACATGTGTGCACTGATTTCTTAGAGATGCACTCACATCTGGGAGGGCTGTATGATTGGTTGAGTGTGTGTTAGCGTTGTTTGTAAGTTTGACGAGGAAAATAAGTCCCAATGTTTACAGTTTAATTTGGATTTAGCCTTTTAGCTAACTTACCAATGTGGAAAACATCTCTTTGCAAAAGCTTGCAAGTTAACTTTACCGTAACTTGCAAGCTTCTACAAATCAGGCGTCCAGAAGCATGCAGATAAACACGCAAGTTATAAGTGACACATTTATACTCAAACAGGACTGGTTACAGTTATCATGGCATGTACATTTTTGTCAGTTCATTTTGTCGATAGATGCTCTCAATGGACGTGTAGGGGATCATGACATCTGGTTGCAGATAAAAAGTGAACTATCAAACTGACAAAATCAAGTATAGGGGACCTGAGATTACTGCATACCATGTACAAGGTTTAATAACAATGACCTGGATCTACTTATTTCAGTAATCTAATTGATTATCAACGGCTGCATCTATGAAAAACAAACAAGGAAACATTTCATTGGCAAATAAATAAATTTAACGAGCATGAATATAATAAATATAAATGACATCAACTTTTAAGATCCGGCACTTGGTGGCCACGGCGATGAAGCTCACACTCAGGATTATTAGCCTGCTCACTACAGTAGTGCACTAAAGTAGGCTGAACACACGTGACTCTATCGTGACACTAGTTTGACCCGTGGTTGGCGGACTGGATGAAGGATGTCGATTGATGGGAGAAAGTCTTCAGCCAGCCTTTATTGATTTCAACCAAGGGGTATTTATGAGCAGCCTTAAATCCACTGTGCGTTTCTGCCCTTGGCTTAAATGCTGCTGATGACTAAAAGCACGAGTTAGTGCAGTTCGATGCTGTCAGGAATAATGAATGCTCTTTGACCCTGCAGTGCAGGGTTAAATCACTTATCAGAAACCTTCTGCTTTTTGGGAATGTTAATGTAAATTAGACACAGGGCTACATGATCATCCATTCATCATGGCAAGAAATTCCTAGAATTATACTGATTGTCCAGATATTGCCATCACCTGTGAGGATTTTAAAGGACAACATATATTTTACTTCACATATTACTAGTACAAGGTAGTTTTATTCATCATATTCCCACAGGGTTGGAACATGGGATGTTCCCTTTATGCTACAAAAAGCAAACAATATATACTAAAAACTGAGATAAAGAAAAAAACTACTTTGCTTGGTGCTGAGGACAAACTTAAATCCCAGTGGAGGTGTGCGGCATATTAAATGAATACACATTTTTGTTGTTGAATGATGTATGACATGTCTGCATCGTTAATTTACAAATAATTACACATGCGCTTTCAGTCAAACACAGATGAGAACTGGCTACATTAGTAAGTAGGGTAAGTAGGGCTCGGCAATTAAACAGTAATGATGATTATTGCAATATAATTTTCCTCAATGACAATCTAACAAATGTTCAATAAATGTTCGATTTAATTTAATGTGAATCATGAAGAAATTAGCACTTCATTTCTCTATTGAGATTTTTTTTTTAGTTGAGGAAAAGGGACTGAAAATGATTTTAGTAAATTTTACTAAGCGTATTTGTTGAAGAAAAGATTTTGTCCTAATTGTTTTTAATGTTCTACCTCAGCTTTGTGAAGTGATCCACTGTTTGGCATCAAGTGTTTGTCATGTTTTGACTACAAAGAAAAGTTTACAACAACACTGGTTTCTTCAGCTTTCACTCAGGAGCAAAAATCAGCCTTTGACATTGATGGTGATAATTATCAGTTTGAAATGATGTGAATCATTAATAAATGCATCAAATCAGCATCTGCACCAGAGTAAGGGACTGCTGTGACGGGCTCAGGCTATCTGCTAATGAATTTATCAGTTGCATGTTCAAGCGGAACAGACTGAGCTCTCTGTGTGTGAGAGGTGAAGTCCCGAACGTCGACGCAGCAGTGCTCAGATTCTGTTTTATTCTGTCTGTCAATTAATGCCGGCTAGCTAACACTCGCTGGCCAGCTGTCTCCAGATAACAGGTTGATGTCTTGTCAGGAAGCACAAACAGCAGTAGCAGATGATTTACTTGCAGACTTTTCTACTCTTAACTCTGCTGAAACTGATTATTAAATTGGATGTCTGTGCTCTACTTAGCACCTGAAGCTGACAGTCCATAAGATAACCTGTAATTTAAAATGTGAACAATAACTGCAGTTGTTTTTATTTTTGCTCAGCTGTTTTGCACATGAAAACCTTAAAATACTTGATTTTTTTTTTTATCTTGCTTAAATTTGCTGGGGAGAAAAAACAGGATTCATATGTCAAAATGTCATTCCTGCATTTACTTTGCGTTCCTTTAGTGACTTTCCATTTAAATCAGTTGAATCCAGAGTGAAACGTAGCTGACATTTTGTCCCTCAGCTCTAACATTAAATGAAATCCTAAAAATAAAGAACTGGTAAAGTGCTGTGAAAATTCAGTTTAACATCCTCGTTGGAAACTCCGGTGGAGCTGAGTCATAGTTATCTCTTGTTATGACTTGGTAGTACACTTGAGGCACTAGAGTACTCCACTGTCTAATCTGCTTTTACTGTGCTACATATTTTCACAGCAAATGAACTGTGTAATAAGTCACTACAGCGCACTTGGCTTCTCTTCTTTTTTTCCTCTTTCCTTCTTCCCTCCCTCCCTACTTCTCCCTCGTCTCTCTCCTGTTTTTTTTCCCCATTCTATATTCTTACATGGTGAGATAGGTAATCTGCTAAGCAGCCTGGCCCAGTCACTGAGCTTGGATAGTTAATCCTCTAAGGAGCCTGCTCGCTGTTGAACTTTGCCCTTGGCGATGTTACTGCCGTGTGAGATGTTGTCTTCCTGCTTCCTTTGATTTGTGTTGTAGCTGAAAGATCGGTGCACATGAAACATGTCTGGGGGGGACATGGTAAGGAATTTTAAGAGTGTTTCATTGTGGTTAGTTAGGACTGATTGACATAAATTGATCTTGTTGTTAAAGTGTCCTTAAATTAAATCTAATCAATGGAAGATTGTCTTGAACATAAAAATGTCAGGGGGTTTGGGAGAACTGTGTTCATAAGCAGCTATGTGAGTTGGTGTGAAGCTTCTGTATTTCTGGTTGTGTAACATTTTTTTTAACAGATAAGAAGAATACAATTTGTGATTTCTGTTTGCAGTATTTAAATACCTTTTTAAGCAACAAACAAATTGCATTAAGATGTCAATGTATAGTGTAGGGGAACAGCATCTAGCCGTCCCAGGGTGTGCACAACACGGCCAAGCACTGTCTTAAACAGGGTGCGAGGGGTGTTACCACACCCTTCACTCGGCCAGTGAATGTATATATCCAGCATGGAGCCCGGCCGATTTATTGCTCCAGCTCTAGCAAATAAGTACTGATGTACCCATGTCTAATTAAGACTTCCTAATAATGCTGTGGCCTCTCCTCATTGTCATTTACATCCCCTTTTTGTGATAAAAGTCAATTTTCATGAGATGAAGTCATTAAAGGGATCATTTCCTCTGCTAGATCCACTCATGGTGCTTATGAAACCATAAAACTGCCATGCTGAGGAGAAGAATAGATATCCAGAGATTGATAACTACTTAAACACTGTCTAAAGACTCACCGCTATTATCCTCACCTCTTCAGTAAAGAGCATAGTGCTTCATAGAAATGACTTATGCTTGTTGTGTTCACTACTTCAGCCATGGAAGACAAAAGAACGCACACGAAGTTAGTGAGAAAGGTTCTTTGTTAGCTGAGTATGCTGGAAATAGAGATGATGCTCATGTGTTAATTCTCTAAATGTGTGTGCAATCTGATTAACACCCCAGATGTGTGAAAACAATGAAAAACACTTCTCGGCAGAAACCCCTTTACACTCTTCAACAGTGTCGATGTCAACTGGTTGGTCTCTGCCTGTAGCAGCGTCTTACTGATTCTGTTGCTTTTCCTCTTATTTATGTCTCAGTTCCTGATGTAGGGAGAAGGGTAAACTGCAGGCCTCCCTCCTGAGGCCACAGTTCTGTGAGCCACAGGGGTTTGAGCATGAGCAGTAGATTCCGATGTATGAAGTAGGCTCTGTAAACCTTTACTTATTTCACCTCAGCAGTCCAGCAGAATCTGTTTCTGACGATATTTGAGGTGAGGGAAAAAAAGCAATCCAGTTCCTGAATCTTCAATCATATTACCACTACTTTTCCAGCCTATTAGTTAACTATAATAATTTTGCATAGAGGTTAGCGAGTTAGCTAACAATAGCTTGTTCACAGCCGGACTTCCTCTGCAGTAGAATTGCAAAGTCGGTGTGTGTAAACAAGGAAGTGGATGGTGAGCTGGCTCATTGTCTAGGCATGGATGCATACGATTTCGTGAGCCTGGTGTATTGCAATGGATGGACCTACAACCAATCAGAGTAGCTAAACACATCTGACATGTGACTTATCCAATCTGGAATGGTGTTGGGTGGGAGAGGTTTCAGAAACCACAATGGGGTCCAAAAGAACCCAAACTGGACAGTCATTGGCATTAACAGCTAAGAAAAATTTATTAGCTTCTTTTAGTAGCACAAACAGAATACCATTCAGTTTAGATTTTCCAGACAAAAGCTATTTTATAAGCTACTTTGACCTCTGTCAGTGGGAGTTTTCTGTTTAATAGGCACAATATAGCTTGGTGATCTGCTGGCAGGCAAAGAAATGCAGTAGATGATCTTTGAACACAATATAGAAGGAAAGACACTGCTACAACAGAATAAAACAAGAAACAAACTTTTAGCAGGGTTTCACCCCCAAAGAGGTTTTAGCAAGCGCCAAAGTAAAATCATCAGCGCCAAAATGATCAGAATTGGAAAAAAAGAGTGTTTCAAATATTCTCAGAATTAATAGCCATTTATCAATCAACTGTTGAGCAAGCAGAATATAAACTAAAACACGACGTCTTGACTTCCAGCAGTCACCTCTTCTCTCACCCACAGCGCTGTTTTTTTTTTTTTACACATGCAGCAGGCGTTGGAATAATAAACCAGCTACAGCAAACTTTAGAAATGCTGGTCTTGCTGTTCTGTACGTGCGGTTTTTATTATTGACGAGTTAGTAGGCTACTTTGCATAAACAAATGAGAAACTGACCACCAAGTACAGCATTTGTTTTGCACAATAAATGACTGAAAACAACCCACAAAAGTCCAACAGGAATTAAATATTAGGCTACTAATAGTAAGCTATACTAGTCTATAGCCTACTATGATCTGAACTTATAGTGAAACCATGTAACATTAGCACTAATCAAACCTTTACCACAGTGGTCTAGGCTAATATTAGAGAAAGATTTTATAAGTGAAAAAGCTGAATGTCAACTAATAAACTATTTGTAAGGAAATTATCCAAATCTAGTGTAACCTGTAAATAGATTATTATACTAACATTATACTTTACTTTTATACCTTTACTTCTCCAGGTTGTAGAAATATTTTGTTGATCAAATGGTCAGAAATTACAAGAAAATATAAAAAGTCACCCCCCCAAAATCCATTCTGAGCCAGGAAAAACCTTGTTTTAAGTAACCTGTACGTGTAAATGCAAGTGTGAATGTGGTTGTCTGCCTGTGTGTATTTAGCCCTGTGACAGACTGGTGATCTGTCCAGTGTGTACTGGTGATATAAGCTCCAGCCGTTCAGGACCCTGCATGAGATGAGTGGGTGTAGAAAATGGACTGGTGTACACTGACGACACTAGCTAGTGTAGGTGTGATGTGGACTTTGTGCTGTTTTCAGGGAGTTCCCCAAGGCTGGGAGAATGTGGCAGCTGTTTTACAGCCTGGCTTGTGACGTGATTGGGATCATTAGTGATAGCTAGATTTAGCGTGAGTGGGCTGTAACTAGTACAATGCTGCATTGAGCAGTGACGCAGGGTGCCATAGTTGTGGCTTACTTTTTGTCTGTTTAGTTTTTAAAATTGACACATTTCACTTCGCTTTATGGTAGATGAAACTGTTGCAACTTGTTTCACATGTCCTCTTTCCATCCAGCCAATGTTTTGGCTGTCCCTATTGGCACCATTGTTTCTAAATCATCTGTCAACATCCTGTCTGATATGCATGTTGGTGCACATATGCAGAATGGATATGCAGTCTGTTTCCCTGACCACATCCAGAAGTGGTCTGGAAGACCACTCTGTGTGTTTTGGCTGTAGTCCTAAGGGGTTTATGGGGTTATTTTTTGTCCTCCAGTTACAGTTTACTGACACATTATGCATATCCTCACCTCCTTCATGGGTTAATGTGGGGTTTAAGGTCGGGGTTTGAAAAACTGGATTTATGGCCAGTGGTAAGGAAGTGAGTCATACCACTGACACCACTACTGAAAGCAAAACATTAAGAAAGCCTTCACCTTCTATCTGCTACCAGACAAACTAAGTGGATAAGTACATTTACCAGCTGAAGACACGTGTCAAATGATATTCTAAATTAAACTTAAAGAGGTCATATTATGCTTTTTGGCTTTGTCCCCTCTCCTTTGTTGAGTGACACATCTTTTTTGTGCATAAAATAGGTTTGCAAAGTGAAAAAGCCCAAAGTCCAGCCCAAAGGGAGTTCCCATCTGCCACAGAAAACTCTGCTCTGAACTTCCTGAAAACCGGCCTTTTCTTGCGCTTTCTTGTGACGTCAGCAAAATGTGCGTCATAACGCTCGCCAAGCGGCTAGTCCGACACACCCTCAAAAACATTGGTGGAAAAACATTCTGAGCTGCAGCACACAGTGACAGGACATCTGCCTCTCTTCTCCCTTCCAAGCACTAGCTACCCTCCAGGCAGTCAGTGGACATGAAGTTGTTACAGTGATGTGGAGACAGAGCTCGGTTAAAACTTTATGGAAGAAAGATACTTTTGTTGCAGATTAACTCGCCACTCTGAAACTCTTGCTCCAGTCCATGTTGCCAAGCTGATCAGCAACATGTACAGCTGAACCGAAGCCGTGTTTATCAGCTTCACACGACCCTCCCTACTCTGCTTCTGATTGGCTAGGCGTACTTACCCAGGAACTGTGCATGTGCAACTCCCAACAAACAACCCCTAAATAAAATTATGAACCTGAAAATGAGCATAATATGACCTCTTTAAGCAATCCTTTAAGGCTAAGTCAGTATAACGGACCTGTCTCTGGCACTCTGAGAAGATTAGTCTTGCTCATGTGTGTATGTCTGCTGCCCTATTGGTGACTTTTGATACATATAAATATATGTATAAATCATTGTGTCTCTAAGGAATCAATAACAAAACCACAGCCACAACAGTCTGCACACATGTTTACCTACAAAATGATTACTGATTACAACTGTAGCATGTTTATTTATTATGTAAAATTCTTTTTATGTAAATCATGAAACATGTCATGTGATTAAGGAAAGAATATTATTGTTTGGTATGAGTAAACATTCTGTATAAGGAGCATGAGTAGCAGCATTCAATATACCTGTACATTTGAAATGGAAACCACAAATGTGAGATAAAGTGTTTGACATCTTGTAGCTAGAATGATAACTAATGATGGTAACATTATGGTAAAAGCCTTTAAAGACGTGCTTACAACTTATTGCTGTGTGTATGGTGGTTTTTAGGAAGTGAAGAAGGAATCCAAAGAGGTCAAGGAAACAAAGAATGAGCCAAAAGAGGAGACCTCTCAGCTCTCAAGAAGAGAGAAAAGTGCAGGCACCGTGGCCAACCTTGTTCACAGGATGAGCACTATCGGGATCCCAACCGGTGGCTTCCAGCCTCAGCCACCAGCAGCAGCGAAGAGTAAGATGCTGTAGCTGTGTGTGTAAGCGTGTGTGTGTGTGTTTGGGTGACATAATACATAAAACAATTGTCAAGAGCTTGCTTGGTGTTCAGGATGAGTGTTGTTTATTGTATAATGTTCTAGTGGAGTCTGAATTTGTTATTGACAGGAACATGAAGACTTACAAAATACTTTCACCGTCTTTATATTCCTGTCCAATTAATGTGGCATCTGGCAGTAAAATATATTATTTGCAAATATTATTTCTCCTGTGTCGGCTGTGTGCTGAGCTCAAGTGTCCTTTCATGCATATGTATGTGTGTTGCATACCTGCACCTTGTCCAGTCTTGCTCAAAGATCCCATCATGAGTGCAGTTTTACTTTGGGTCTTCTCCCACCTACCTACTGTTACTGTGTTTCTGGTCTGACAGAATGAAGAAATTCAGTTAAATATTATGAACTCGTGACATTTCTCTGCATCATAAAGGTGAAGTAAGCTGCTCAGGAAGAAGCTGATGTAGGAGGTCACAGCCTCTGTGAACTTATCCAGACTGTTGGTAGCAGTTCTGAAAACATCCCAGTCTATACAGTCCAAGCATGCCTGAAGATCCACTGTAGCTTCTCTGGTCCACGGCATTGATATCCTCACAACAGGTTTATGGAGTTTTATTATTTCTACCTGTACGCAGGAATCAATTGGATCAGGAGTCCCAGGGCAGTGCAGGGGGGGGGGCGGTTTGAAAGGCACTGCTTACTGTGATCCAGAAATTTCTCTTCTCTGGTTGTACATTCAATAAACAGAGACGTGTTCCCCCTATTTTCTGCGCATTGCCACTGCTGAATGAATAACCGCTGCTATAAAAATGAATCAATAAATATGCAGTTAATCCCTTTGCTCATACATCAAAGGACGTCTACGTTACAGGTGCTGTTATACTAGCACCGTAAGTTAGGTCTTTTACAGATAAAGTAACAACTCTGCAACCATACTCGCCTCCCCGGGGCCCAAGGCAGCATCTCCGTCAACATGCTGCTGTGACCCGGGAGAGTGCAGTGAAAAACAGGAGGGTTAGCAAGACTGGTATGAATGTTTTCAGGAGAGGGGAAGGGATAAGGGCTGTGTTTATTATTATCTAAGTCATGTAATTGACATTACAAATGTCCAACTCAGTGTGAGAGCTGAGCTAATCACAGTAGCTCCGGTTGACTGCGGCCAGCTGATGTTTAGTTCTGTGGTGTCGCAGTGTTGTTAACAGAGGAGCTGCAGCGCCCCTTCTGGTGGGCAAACTATGAAACACTTATGAGGGAAGGAGCCGACTCTCTTTCTCTTTTTTAATGGTCATATCGCCTGTTAGAAACGCCGATGCAGATATATCTGCAAGTACCGGCTGATAATATCTGCAAAACGATAAATCGGTCAGGCTCTACTCCTTTGCAGCATACCTGTTTCTTTCAGACTAATGTAACCTTGCGCTGTCTTTGTTGAAGCACATTACTCCTTTATGTCAAAGCCATTTCTTATTTGGTTTCTGTGTGCAGCTCTGCTTGTTTAGCAGGGTGTGAACAATGCCAGAGTTCCTTCTGGGGTGGGGTTCTTGATTGCCCTCCCACTTCCTGGATTTATTCCTTCCTTGCTTTCTCACCTACCCTCGTTCTCTCACCGCCCTCTTGGACTTTCTAGAGGAGACAGAGGCATGCATGTACACACAGCCAAGCTCTTCCCCTTTTAATAAAACCAAAAACACAGACGAGCACGAGCACACACGCACTGGTTAGGCCGCGCAGCAGGTTGGTTGTCTAACTGGTGTTTTCTCTCACAGAGCCCAAGAAGAGACAGTGCAAGGCTCTGTTTGATTATCAGCCTGTGAACGAAGATGAGCTGGAGCTGAAAGTCGGAGACATCATAGACATCACTGAAGAGGTACTTTTAAAGCCTGCATTGACTTGGTAGATCGTAGATGTCCAGTATATCCAACCAAGTCACATTACGGGCACATTCTGATATAACTGGTTACTTTTTGAAAGGTTGAGTAAGTGGGAATGCAGTTTCCTGGTATTTCCACATTGTCCTTGGCCTTATAACTGCTGGCTTGTCAGTGTTTAGGTGTGTAATTTGAGATATGCTGGTGCCAGAGTAACATTAGCACCACTTGAACAGGATGAGATATCAACCTGTTCTTTATATCACTGGGAAGTTAGAACAAGTAAGAGAGTGTAAGTGTATACTGTGTTAACAACTTTGTTGAAATGGGATTGCGTGTATGATGACCTTTAAAAAATAAACAGACCCCATGTGTGTGTTACAGTGGAAAACATTTCGGCACCTGCGGAGCTTCAATCCCTGTGGTAGTCAAGAGCCACCAGACTGTTAACACTAGAATATACAGAAAACAGAAATATTTCCATGTCCAGTGGTTTAGTGAATATCTTGTCTATGCAGGTTGAAGAGGGGTGGTGGAGCGGCAGCTTGAACGGCAAGTCAGGACTGTTTCCCTCCAACTTTGTGAAAGAGCTGGATGCCACGGGAGAGGACGGAGAGTCCATCGACACCCCGGCAGATGAGACTGGTGAGAAGCAGCAAACGAGCTTGGCCTCATTAAAGTGAAGGGTGCGGCGTAGTTGGAAAAACAGCAGAGAAGGTGTAATGAGATTTCATGTTTGGTTAGACACAATGTCAAAACAAAGCTCAAGGCAAGTGCATTTTCTTCAGTTCAGTAATGTGATTGTTTTTCTTGTTCTTCGTAGACTTGAATGGCGCTGTCAGTCCGTACAGAGCACCTTTAAAATCACAGAGCAGACATGATTAGTTTCTCCTCTACCTCATCAGACATTTTAATCTCTGGTTGGGATACTGGAGAAAAGTTTCCGCAGAGCATTTCTCACCAGTGTTTTATGTTGTTCTTTTTGCATTATGGCCATTTATTCAGGCAGTAAAATTAAGTGTAGTAATGGAGCTGTTCAGGTATGACTGCAGCCCAGCTGAAACAAGCCTCAACAAGAAGTTTGGCTGACGGTTCAGTCTGCAGCTGGATGTTTTTAAGCCTTTTATCTGCTAGTTATGACTGGGAGGTACAGCAGCACTTTAAACAGCTATGTGTGTGGTGTGTGAACACATACTAGGATCCACAGCTGGAGGTCTGTCTACATTTGAATGTCATAATGTGAGGAAATATGTAGAATCAAATGTGTTAAGTTACCCCCTGGCTTTTTTCTTTAGAAATGACTCTTCATTCATTTGTTTAGGAATGTTTAAATGTAAATATTTGTTTTTACACAAATACAAATTTAGTACCTCCTGGTGGCTGAAAGGGGAATAACGTATTTTCCAGTACAGATCAGGTATTGTATCCTATACAGCATTGCCACCGGAGGGAAAGCAGCAAAATGTGATTCATTCAACCTCCACTCACCCTGTTGTATCTCCCCACCAGATGGAAGCGGAGTAGAAGGCATCACCACCCCCGCATCGCCTCCACCCGCTTCTGGGAACGGAGTTATTGCTCAGCCCAAGAAGATCCGAGGCGTCGGCTTCGGTGATATTTTCAGAGAAGGGTCAGTCAAACTAAAGGCCCGCTTGCCAAGCCCTGAAACCGAGGAAAGGAAGGGGAGAGTAAGTGTGATGCAAACTTGGAATTTACAAGAAATGTTGTTAGAGCTGAACTCTGGAGAAAAGCATCAGATGTCCTTTTTGTCTATTAGCAACATAGATAAAAGATCCCTGTGATTTATTGTTGCATATTCTGATTGTAACACTTAGGGATGGGGATCGAGACCCGGTTCCAAAAGGACCCGGTTCCAAAATTTCTCAAAACCGGAAAATCAATGGTTCAAGCTTATCGATACTGCTATCGAGACTTTCGGGTCCTGTGATGTAACGTTATGTCTCGAATGTCAAATCAGATTTAATTTGAAACGTAATGGATAAGAAAATCATCAGGCTGCAGTCTCTGCCTGCTACACATACGCTGAGGTTTAAGTTAGCTCCAAACTACTTAGTTGACGACAGCTACGCTCGTTACTGTCAGCACGAGCAATGAAACATTCACAAGTAAAAAGACGATTTTATCAGTACACCTGTCTGTAAGGTAACATTAAACATAAAGAAATGGTTAGTTTCTCATCCTGTTTGTTTTATACAGGCACAGTTAATGCTAGTTTGGGATTAGCTAAATGTTAAAAACAAGCTAAATAGAAAAGCTGTCTGTCTGGAGCAAAGACTGGTCTGTAGTTTTAAAAACTGAGCTGCTGGCTGAGACAAACCAGCCGCTCCTCCTCCTACCTGGTAACGTTACCTGGAGCCAGCGAGAGAGGAGGGCGGACTGATACAGACTGATGTTATTCTTTCTAAACGTCACTCACTACTTGTGATGTCAGATAAAGTTATTGAGTTACTGTGCTGTTGTAAACATTAATCTTGCTGCTCTAGAAACAACATTTAGCTGTATTTATAATATTAAATTAAAAACAACCAGGTAGGTAATATGTAACTTCAATTTATGTTTATTTATTGCAAGTGATATGTCATCTCAATACTGTATATAATGTCATCGCACATTGAATATTTTCCTCATACCGTGCAGGTCTACCTCATGCCCATAGGGTCTGGTCTTACCAAATAACCATCACTAAATAATAGTAAAATATTGATAGTGATATCGATAAAAGAATCAGATCGTTAAGCAGTCTCAATAAGGGTATCAATATCAATAAAAATTAACGATCCCCATCCCTAATAACACTGCAAAATGTTGCATATTCTGGTTATAACACTGCAAAATGTTGCCTACTCGGGGCGACCCTGTAGCTCACCTGGTTCGCGCACATATTAAAGGTGCCGTAGAGTGCTCTTTTTCAGGTTCATACATGTATTTAGGGTTTCTACTAGAAAATGTTTACACATTTTAATGTTCAAAAAAAATGCTTATTTTTCATACTGTCCACTGCTTCAGCTCCTCTTTTAACCCTCTGTCTAAACACTCAGTTATAGCTCGTGTCGCTTTAAGGCCCCTCTCCCAGTAAGCCCACTTTCTTCTGATTGGCCAACTTCCCCGAGCACAGAGGGGGGGCGAGGCTTAGCGGGCGAGTACCTCGCTGAATCAAGGCCTGCTATGCGAGAATAAGCCTCACAAAAACACAACAAAACGATTTTCCCTCTGATGTCCTTCAGCTGTTCTGCCTCCACTTTTGCCGATTTATGCAATCAGCAGCTGGTAGTGCTACTATGTTATCTTCTCCGTTAGCCATGCAGCTAGCTGTCTTATTACAGATTCTGCCTGGACTGGAAGCTTGGTGCTCTGGGTGGGGGTTTGGTGTTTACAACTCTAACATTAGTGCAGAGGCTTTGGACCGCTGGTTCAGAGCCAGCTAATAACAGGAGCTACTGTTAGCAACAGCTAGTGATTAGCAATCCGTAGCCTTAACAACAAGAAAACCTATCAGTCCACCAGGAAACTTCATAAATCACAGAGTAGAGGCGGAGCAGCCAGAGCACATCAGAGGGAATACCTGAAAATATTTACCTTTCCTTCATAACTGTAAAGGGACTTTATGAGCCACACTGACAGCCGGGGCTCTATGAGCTGGTATGAACTCTAACTCTGGAACGTGGGCTGGTCTATGTTGCTTTGCGGGCATAAACATCCGAGATTGGATGGGGCTTGTTGGAATTCGGCAGTTTTTTGGGAGTATTTTGGATGGTGACTTTTTCATATGAAGGGAGAAATAGAGTTTGAGGCTCAGACTTTGTCAGTTACATGCATTTAAGTCTTTTTTTTATTCAACTATGCCAAGGAAAATACAGTTTTCCATCTTACCGCTCCTTTAAGGCCGAGTCCTCACCACAGCAGCCTTGGTTCGAGAATGGAAATGAAATATCCAGGGATGAAGTTTACTGAGAGTTTGCAACCAAATGCGACATTTTGAATGTCTTCCAGGAGAGAGTGTCTAAAAAGTTGGTCATTATCTCCATATTTTAATCATACTGACCCCCCCCCCCCACATCAGCCAGCTTTTCTCTTTACCTTCGAGTCTGGCTGCTAAGAACAAATATAAACACTTTTGCCTTCAAGCATGATTTGATAAGGAAGCCAATCAAATGCTTTTAGGCCTGCCATATCCTTTTTTGCCTGTTTATAGAAACAATCTAGTCAAAGACACTTAGCTGACAACATCAGGCCTTTTAATACTTCCCCACAAAGTCTTTGTCTTGCGGGATGAACACATGCGTAACACACTTCAATCAGATTGTTTTTAGTGGCTAACTTGTGCAAATCAGGTGACCTGCTGCTGGGCTGATTTCCATCTGTTGTCTTTGTAAGTAAAATACATTGTGGTAATGCAAAATATCGCGCTCCTGACAGTAATTTACAACAGGCCAAGTAAACACCCCGCTCAGTTTCTAATATTTCTTAACTGCATCTCTATGGCATGAGATTTTTCTGTGTAGTTTTGGAAGAACTTTCCTAGATCAGCCTTTGAGATGTAGAAATGGAAAACATTCAGAAAACCCAACTAAGGATTCCTTTTTCAGTTTCAAAAATATTTCTATTCACTATTTTGAAATTGACATACTAAATGCAAGGGGGGGGGGTTAATTACATTGATGATAACACAGCTGTAAAAGTGAATAACATAGGCTCACCGCTTCACTAGATTAGCATGTAACTCGGTTCTAACACTCTCTTCTTTTCCTTCTGTCTGCTCTTCACAACAGCCCTCACACTCTCTTTCACCACTAACACGGCTTCCTTCACTCACACATGTTTCATGCTCTCACGCTTTCCTCTTCACCTCCAAGGTTATGTCTTTCCAAGCCCACACGATCCACTTGCTGAGGTCCCCTCTGTCAGCAGTAGTACCAAGGACACTTTCAGTATTTGTCTAATTTGATGATGATCTGTAAATCCAAAAAGTCTGTTAGGTTCCAGCAGGTTAAACCTCTTAGTACCACACCATAGTAGTACTTCTTTGTATTTATATCGTCTTTAGTTCTATGTAGTCTTTATTTTTATTTTTTTTGCCTGTGACTCACTAAATATCACCCACAAGTTCTAACATCAGACATTCAAATTACAAGCCTTCGGTGTTTTGCTGTCTACTTTCTTTCAGTAATTGTTCTTTCTTTCCATATCCTCTACTATCCTTAACTGCAAACCCCTAAATTAACAGCATCATTCATAAACACGTTTACATAATAGCACGGAGTCATTATCAGATTAATCCTCTCATTTGGTTCAGACACAGACCGTCTGACAGGCAGGACTCCACATGAAGCCACACATCCACTCATGTGCGAAAAATCATTTCCATTTGTACGGTTTTGCTTCATTTTAGCCAATCCCATCATTACCATCTGCTGCAAAGCCCGCCCAACCCAACATGACAGACTCACAGAGAGCAGATGGAGACAGCAAATCCAAAGGTAAAACTCTGAAAGTACTCTAAAGGAAAGTGTATTTAATGTCACAACATTGTGCTCCGTGGGAGAGAGTTTTTCTGTTTTACTCCCAGAAGTCGGTGTGTTAGCCATGTTAGTGTTATTTGCATCTGTCATTAGTTACAGCTCCACTGTTTAGTTTGGATATGATGAAACATTACAATTCAGTACAGTTATTAAAAAACCACAACCCTCAAGTATGTGAATTGTAAACCTGGTGCTGTGTTTGTTTGAGATATGATAAGATGTTTATATCCCGGAGAAATGTCTTCTGTTTCCTCAGCAAAAGAGTACTGTAAGGTCACGTTTGGCTTTGAGGCTACGAACGAGGATGAGCTGAGCATTAAAGAGGGAGATGTCATCCACATCCTGAGCAAGGTATGTTTTCACTGCATATGCATGAAAGTTGCCTTATTCGAGAACCGTAAAAAGAAAAAAAAAGTTTCATCTGTGAAGTGAACGTCACAAGGAGAGGATGTTAACAAAGCACTGAGCCTTATTAGTTGAACTAACTTTCTAGATTGGTTGTCTCATATCGTCCTGCATACTTCCTCACCGCAGCAGACCTGGTAAGACAGTCTTTGTCAGACTGAAAGGAGTAGCTTCTCACGAGGCTGTGGTTACTCTGTTGTCGAAAATAAAACATAGCGTCAGTAATCAAAGACTTTGGCACATTTCTCCTAGCTTTCTCCCCTTCAGAGGTTCTGAAGAAATCTAAATAAAGGGGAATAAAGAAAATAACATACTGTATGCACTGATGACAAGAAGTATTCTTTTATTTCACTTGAGTTTTCATTGATAGACGTGTTCAGGGCTGAAACAATTCATCACCCTTAAAGCTGTGTGAACGCCACGTGATTGTGATGGAGCTGCGTGCAAAGTGGAGGAAGAGTGAGAAAATAGTGAAAGTGAAATGATAAAAGAAAACGACTGACGTTACAGTCCGTCCACCGTGAAACGAAACTTATGTTGCCTACCGCAACAGCACGACGGCGCCTGATCAGAAAGCAGCCGGTGCTTCTGCCAGCGAACCACAGACGAGGTAACAGTAACGGCAACTTTAGCATTTAACTGAAGTCATGATCATCGGGGGCGCCGCTGCCAAGCGAAAGTACTTCTTAAATGACTCATCAATGAATCGTTGAAATAATCTATAGAAGCTTTGATTACTAAAATCATCGTTAGCTGCAGCCCTGGACGTGATTATAAACCCATTAAACCGACAGACGAACATGTAGACACACAAACAAACCTTTATTTTTTTTTTAGTAGGCCATCTATTTTTCCCTGCTAAATCGGTTCCCCTTTCTGTAGTCTTTATTTAGATCCTGAACAGTGTCCATTTCTTGCACTTTCCTTCCATCTGTGCTTCATGCAATCTGAAACAATGTGTCAGTTTTTCCATTATGTTTCTTCTACTTGGCGGGACGATCCACCTTACCCTGTTTCTTTGTGCTGGCTTTTTTTACTAGATATGAACAATGTTTTGTCCAGATTCTTGCCCCTTTTTCGTACAGTTTCTTCAATAAAGAAAAATTCACAGATGTAACCTGTAGTTTAAGGGGAGATTATATGCTAGTATCTTTTGCATAGTTTAAAAAAACACAGAAAATCTGCTCCTTGAATTGGTGGATGTTTGATGTATTTTCCCCATGTTTTGCCAGTCGTTGAACTCTGATTCCATTTTTTCTTTAAAAAATATTGAATGTTCTGTTGTTATTTTGACATAGTACTTTTGTTCCTTCCACGGTGGGGTCTCTCTATAGTTGTAGCCACCCATAGAATTCATTGGGGGGCTAGAGCCAATGCCAGCTGCTATCGGCAGAAGGCGATGGTACACACCCTGGACAGGTCGCCAGTCCATCGCAGGGCCACACATAAACAAACAACCACGCTCACACCTAAGGACAATTTAGGGTCACAAATCAACCTAGTCCACATGTCTTTGGACGGTGGGAGGAAGCCGGAGCACCCGCTGAGTCCGCTGGTCTGAAGTTTAATATGCGATTCAGCGCATTACGATTTCCCTCTGCTTTCTTGTTTTCCAAAGTTGTCTGAGTGTAAATAGTTAAATCCGTGTTGCAACAATAGATGGCACACTTCCAGCACTCCTCTCACAGAGTTACTGTATGACCCTTTTCATATGTGAGAAGGTAATAGGTGTTTGAGCTGACTGACAGAGGAAGCAGAATCTGACAGCAGTAACCTGTCAGTCATTGAGCACACTGCACGTCTTCATTTCCTCCTTTTCATTCTTGCTGAGACATGTACAAGTAAAAGACGTTCTTGTGCATCCTCTAGAATTACATGCTGTCTCGGGTTATTAGTTAGGAACAGTGACACACGCACAGTAACTGTGACTTCCTCAGCAACACATGTACAGACAGCTCCCACCATCTAGTGGAGACTGCTGAGAAGTGCTTTTAAAATGAGCCTTGTTGTTGTTGCTGTTTTGCTTCTCCTGTTCCTCGGTGACCTTTACGGTTCCTTTTTTGAGCCACTTTTACATCTTACATCCTCCCTACTGCAACATTACTTGTGAAGTTTTATTTATTTCTTCTTAATCTGGTTCTTACTGCTAAATAAAGGCATATTAGATAGAGACAAAGCAAAGTACACAAAGTGAATACTAAAGTGTTTACATCATTCACTCTTCTGTTATTTGTTCTGTAACAGGACACAGGAGAGCCTGGCTGGTGGCGAGGCGAGCTCGGGGGCAAAGAAGGCGTCTTCCCTGACAACTTTGTAGTCATGATGCCTGAAGCAGAGAAAGAGGTGAGATCAAAGATAGCCAAAAGTCAATTTTATTCTATTAACTATTTTGATAATTGATTAATTGTTTAGCAAAAACACCAAGAATTTCCTTTAGCTGCAGTTTCTGAGCTCTGAGGATTTGCTACTTTTCCAAATACTTGATACCTTTTATGGTATCAAGTTGCAATTCACCTTCGGCTGTGGTCTCAGGCATGTTTGGCACTATTGCAAGTTTATCACCACAAGCTGCTGACTTTACGTTGGTCTCATCTTCTGGTATCATTTAACACTCATGTCTGTACATTTTTATTTGCTATTCACATCACCTGTCACTGATCCATCACTGCGTTCCGTCACAGACTCTTTACTGGTTTTATACTTGACACTGTCGGTTCTGGAGGAGGTTTGCGACTCACCACTAAAGGAAAAAGCTCACATGGAGATCTTTCAATTCTGTTTATTGGTCCAAAGTTAACAAAATAATTCTCTGTTATTTACTTTTAACACACGTATCAAAAAATACCTTAATTTTGTTTCCCACAACTTTTTAGGTTGCTAAACTATTTCGCTCCGCTCTCATTCAAAGATCATAATAATTATTCATTTAGCTGACTTTTATACAAAGCCACTTACAATTGCTATACATGTCAGAGGTCGCTCCCCTCTGGAGCAACTAGGGGTTAAGTGTATTGCTCAGGGACACATTTGTGGATGTTACAGTGAGAATTGAAGCCAGGTCTCCCACACCAAAGGCATGTGTCGTATCCACTGCACCACCCCCTGCAGAACATTTGGGGATCTTTTAAATATTCTTTGCATCTGGAAATGTTATGTGTCTGTAGTGGCTAACTCAGCTCTGACATATGGTGTGCTGTACCTATACATCTAATTAACATTATGGAGCAGGAAGCACAGCTTACGTTTCAGCCTAAATCCTGTTTGATTTCTTATGAAGGCTTTTCTACATGTGTAAAAAGACCTCTTGATAATCAGCCAGATGCCTTTTAGCTCATATCTAAGATTTGTCTTCCAGGAGTCTTTAATGAACTGTGAACCAGCTTATGAGACTGGGCTTCAGGTCATGTTAAGAGTGTCCAGGGGACTGTATAAGAGCTCTCTAGAGTTGTGTCTGTTCTGTCTGAAGGCTGAGTGATTTGTAATGCTTACCGTTATCCGTGTAACTAAACGGCCCTTTCAAGTGATTTCATCCCATGATTATGTTCCGTGTCCTTGCGTTTATACTTTAGACTCCCACATCGAGAGGGTCCATAAAATCATCACCCAGGCAGGAGTCCGAAGAGGTAAGCTGTCAGTGCCTGCGATGGAAACACATTTTGATCACACACAATGTGCTCAGACATTAGTGCCTTGATAGCCTGCGGCTTCTGGAAATCAGTGTTGAACCATTCTAGTCTTTTGACCAATAACTATTAGTTTTTAGTCAGTGAAAATTTAGTCTCCTATCTGTCATGCATTTTTTAATGTCTTCCTAGCATTAGAAACTACAGCTGTTGCTGTCTTTGTTGTGTACAGTTATAGGTACCCGCGCACAGTGGTCCACGCTGCTGACAATAATGTAACAACAGACTAACTGTGCTCAGTATATCCTGTTATCAATTCCTTACTGAGAATAGAACCGCTCACAAGTGTTTGTTTCTTTAAGTGCACATGCAGTGAAGCAGAAAGGCAGTGGCAAAGTGTAAGCCAGATGAGAATTGGAGCTTTTTACAGATATGTGGTGCAGCGGTTAACAGAGACATTACCCTGTCACGCGGTACTGAAACACAATTGAAAAGGCTAGCAAGCAAAAGCAGCTGATTTACTGGAAGAGTCTGAACTTTCTTCAACTTACAGTGTGCTCTTAGTGCAGACTCTTCCTGTCAGTCGCTGTTGCAGTGTTGTCTGACTGCTTAAATCGCTCTACAAAAAAGACCCAAAACATGCACTGAATTGAAACAAATTGGATACAACTGACAACCTTTTTGTTAAATAGCAAAGTCGAGTAGTTATAAGTATGGGGGGAATTTGAAAAATGTGTTGTCCCTGTCTCCTTCCCTCAACATTTGGGTGTCTGTATGTGAGATAAAAGATGTCACAATGTGTTAATGAGTCATCATCCACTTTTATGTTACTCTGACCCCTTTTTTTTTTTCCTCACTTCCATTCTCCTCCTGTCAGAAACCGAAGAAGCCACCTCCACCGTCAAAAAGCATAGGTAAAGAGCACTTTACACCCACCACCTCATTAAATGCTATCAACACAGTGAGGAGGAGAAGTGTGAGGAGAAGGTGCTACTTGATGTGTCTTGCAGTAGTTCTCCACCGAAAGCTCACGTTATATTAAAATACATTTACCTTCAAAAAATGCAGAAGTGCGTTGATAGATAGTTTTACTATCTGATTAATTCATGGCAACAGATTCTCTGATTTAAAATAAATGTGTTTCCACTCACCCTTTAATAAGGTAACCTGTGTGAGATATATCTGTAACAGAATAGAAGAAGTAACTGTTGTGACTTTATGTCAAAGATGTCTATCCATTGTGTTGCAGGGAGACATAAGGCATAAGACATGTGGGACCGCAAAGTTAGCTGCACGGCTAACTCAGCTAACTTGCTAAGGGCAGTTAGTAGCAGTTACGATCTATGAATTTGACAGGTTGTCTCAATTCTCACTTATTGTGCCTTTAGGCACCAGCATTGATTCAGGGATTAGTAAATAAATGGGTTTTCTCCATAGACCGGTTCACAGTGTTGGATTATGATGGGTTAAATGTGTGATCCATATAGGTATAGTTTTGGAATATCACTACAGAACCTATAAAAGATGATGAAAATAAGGAAATGACTACGGCTGACGGCTGGATTGCAGATGTTTGAAATAACACTGTTTGCAGAACAAACAATTTGTATTACCTCATTCACAAGTTGCTTGCAAATTAAAACTTCAGCATCAATAACAACAGGTTTGACCAGCTAGTGAATGTGGGGTGACGAGCCCTCCGCACCCTGACAGCCTCCATCATAATTGGGAATATTTATAAAAAAAAAAGAAAAAGGAAGGAACCATTGTGCAGCTATCTGATGGTTGTTACAATGTAAGCATGTGCCAGTTGCATCTTCACATCACATGACTAAGACAAGTCATACTGTTAGGGTTTCTGCATGGTTCACAAGTTTTAAGACCTTTTTGAAACCACATAGAATGCAATGTATTTCCTTTGTGATCATATCAACCAAAGAAAGAATCATATGACCTAGAACTATTTGTTATATCACATTTTTTAGTACTTACCCATCAGTATATAATAGTAATTCCTAATGATATAATTAATTATATTCATGTGACCTGGACATGTATAAGGGTCAGAAAATAGAAAATGGATGGATGAATTACCAACAAAAAAGGATCCATCCATTGAAGTTCACCGAATTTTTTTTAGCAGCAGTGACAGTGACAAAGTTGAGTTTTGGTATGATAGTAATTAATCATAGTATACCAAATATCTCTTGTGATATTGTTCCTTATGTGTTTTTTGTAAGTTAAGTGAATTCCGTTTGGTTAGCACAAGCCAAGTTTCTTTCCTAACCTAATGGTTCCCAACCCCGGGGCCACAGAGCAGTATGGGGCCACAGAACATTTGCAAAGAAAACAACATGAAAATGAAAAAAGCTAAAACAAAAAATAATCACACAACTTTGTTGGTTAATTTTTCCAGTAATTACCTCGAACTTGGCACACTTTGGCTGTGTTGCACCATTCCACCCATATACTCTCACAACAGGAGTCTTATTCAGAACTAAAATAGTACTAGAGGTATCCTGGTATTCCATGATGAAACATACTGTCCACAATGTCTTTTACCATAACTACTGTGGTTGTTTTGGAGCTCTGCCTAGTGAGGCCATAGCTTGCTTTGGCTAATTAACCTAAACCTAACCTAAAAGACAGATTTATGAATGCTTAGTCGTAACGTTAAGCGAGTAAGTGCATTAAATGTCGCTGCCTCAAGAACGCACGCACTAAGTTCTGATGGACCCTGATATAGCTGTGTCACGGTCCATCACTCTCAGTCTAGGTTGTGCTCGAGGTTTCTATGGCGTTTAAAGTGTATTTGTGTTTGTTAGGTTTGAAATCCAAATCCAAGGCCATCTTACTGTAATTTCGCCCTAGTACCTAAATACTAATAGTATTTCAGGAAAGTTTGATTATCATGATAATAGTGTCTAATTAATCCCAGCATGTCTTCACCCACTTAGCGCGTCCTGTGTCTTTTTTTCTTCTTCGGCACAGCAGAAAAAGAGATAACAATCTTAAAGGGGATGTTCTGGTAGCCACATTCCCAGTCTGCAGAAACAGTGTCTGTGTAAAAACAGCACACGAAGCAAGCTGTCTTTCATGTTCGCCTGATGTTTCAGAAATCAGATCACCACTGAAAATGGTCACTTGACTTGAGTGGATGTAAACATACTGAGGTCATGCAAGTGGTTTACAGGGGGAATTTACAAGTGGGGAGAGTCTACTTGCGCAGAGGGACTAAGCTGTAAATGCAGAGTTGTAATTCAACTCAGTACTTGAAAAGTTTCCAAGGAAACCGTTGTTCGTTCCATATTGACATGATGGTTTGTCAAGAGTTTTCTAGTTTTTCTCACACCGAACATGAAAGTCAAATGCAGCCCAGGTTCATGGTGGTTCAGTGTTACTGGCAGCAGTAGTGTTTCGTATCAACACAAAGATCTCCAGTTTGCAAAATGCATCATTGTTTTCCTTCACAGGAAGTAACAGAATTTGCATTCATATCCTTCTGCCTTGTGTCGCAAGTTGGTGTGTGTGTGTGTGTGTGTGTGTGTGTGTGTGCGGCTCTGATACATCAGTGAAAATGTGTCTGTACATAGACTTCCTGTCTACGTTGAGATTCTTTTTAAAAAGTGTATGTGTCTCACAAACAGAACCACAAATGAGCGCATGCAGCTATACATGCTGTCTCTCAATGCCTGCTTAGAGGGAGGTGTTGATGTGTCAGAGAGCAGTGGTTTTTCTTTGTGCCACTGTACTTGAGAGAAAGTGTGCGCTCCTTTGCTTTGGCTTTTGTGAGTCTTGAAGCAGCCAGGTCAGACAGACGAGGTGAACATCTGTGGAACATGTTTCGTTTTTCAGCTCCCAAGCCGGAGGTTCCCAGTGCCGACAAGAAGCCTCATCTCAACAGGCTGGAGGACAGAGGTAGGACTCTCACATCCAGGTTTACCCTTCTTACCTCGTTTTATCCTCTCATGTCCCCACGTTGTTCACAGCTTTGCAACACACATCAGAAGCTGCAGAGTTTTGACATTTCTTACCAAATTTAGGACACGATTCCTCACTGCACTGTGGTCCGTGTGACCACTAACTCCATTTTCCGTGGGCCATTGTGTTTCCTAAGCACCTATACATTTAAATAGAAATACTCCCATTACAACTATCAGTACTAAGTAAAAGTACAAAGGTATTAACGGTAAACTGCACTGAAAATATCACAACTAAACGTCATGCTTCTGGAGTAAAATGTGCCATGTGACTGATTTTGACAAATTACATAAGAGATTATTCGATTGTTAACACCGATACATCGATATGCGAGAAGCATTTCACACTCGTAGCTGCCCGAGGTGCAGCTGGTTTTAACTACCAGATTTATATTCTGATTAATCAAATTTCATTTTTTCTATTGCAATTTTGACTTTTAACTGCTTGAACTTCTCGTGGCCATTCTTAGCTTAAGCATGCTACACAAATTTGTGCCTGTTTTTTAGGCTGGATTTTCTCTAAGACGTCACAAGCCAAAAAGGATTTTTATCCTTCCTACTGTTGCTCTCTGAGCTTCAGCCTTTATCTTCTCTAACTCATGCTGCTCTCCCTCCAGGTATACTTGGTGTGCGTAGCGCTGCTGGCAGACACATTAAGACAATATAGTCTCTTACTCAAGACACTGTTGCATTTGCAAACTTCCTCTTTGCTCTTTACTCAATCTGTATTGTGCTGTGTGTGTCTAGCTATGCTGCTTTGAGAATGGGCACACTGTGCTTTTTGGCCCGTGGTATTATTACAATAATGTGAGTTTGAAGTGCAGAAAGCACAAATTATCTTTGCATTTTTAAAGTATGATCACAAGTAGTAGAAGAGCTCCATAAAACTTTGCTTGAATAAATACATTATTAATTAATCTGCGTTTTTGTTGCAAATTGCTCAGCACCCCTGAGGAAGGTGCGTACAGCACTGTACCATCTTTGGCAGCAATGGAGACAAAATACTGTGAAGTCAGCCTGGCGGTGAAAAATGTTAAATAAGCTGGAAAACAAAATTTTTGAAAAGAAAGATAACCGTCATTGAGCTAGGCTTTACCCATAAGAGCTCAAAAATCGTCCCCTCTCTTTTCCCGTAAGTCCGCAGTAAATACCAGCACAACGTTTGTCACCTGGTGGGTTACGGTTTTAAACAAGTCAGAAAACTTTGGTGCGTTCAGACCAGGGAGTCCGCTAGTTCACTTGCTTTGGTCTGGACCAAATATAATGTTGGGAAGTTTTTTTTGTTGTTTTTTTTGTTAGTTTGCTCTCACACTGTCCTTTTTGCAAGTGACCCAGAAATTGTAAACTCATTTGTGTGCTAAAGTCATTTGTTCATTGGACAGAAATTCTGGAGCGGGGAAAAGAAGGAAGCTTTGGATTCACAAACCGAACTAAACTATATAAGGTCCAAAAGAGGGCGCGCATAAGAGATGTGTGTGTGAAGAAAACAGCTTTAAAGTTTGAATTCATAGAGGCGATGTTCATACAACCAGATCAACAAATTATTACATCCTTACTGATACTTACTGATACAACCCTATATGTAGTGCTAGCACTTATGAGTTATGGTTGGTCATTTCATCGCCCCTAATTACCTGATAAAAATCTGACTCTTTCACACTCTGCCTATGCACACAGTGGAGACACAGTCTGCACTGACTACCAGAGCCCGTAAACTCCAAAAAAAAGGTGTAGTGCTTCCTTCACTTGGGTTCACACCTTCAACAAACCATACTGGAGTTTGTTTTGAACTGAACCGAGACCCCCTCTTCAGCCAGATCTTGGAATGGTTGCTGTATTCACACTTGCCCAAAAGATCCGCACCAAAGGGGGAAACGAATCTGAGTTCAAGTCAGTCAAACCAAAAAGACAGGTGTGAATACACTCTCTGAGAATCATTTTCTGATGCTGATCGGTGACTCTGATAAGCATCACTCTGACCAGTAAAATAGGTATAATAGAGATGGGTCAAGTTTGTATCTACAAAAACTGTCCCTGCAGCTCTTTGTCATTGGTTCTTTGCCTTTTGCTTTGTGTCTTTTTCACTTTTTTTCCTCCCTTACTTTTCTCTGAGCTTCAAAAAGTTTAAGCTACATATTTTTTTTTATGTTTTTGAATCTGAATAAAAGGCAGAATGTGTTAAAGTGTGGGCCAGTCAGAAAGTCTGTAGTTTGACCCCTGGCTCCTCCAGTCTGCAAGTGTCCTTAGGCAAGATACTGAACCCCAAATGTGTGTGTGTTCTGTCTCCTTCTGATGAGCAGTTGACACCTTGCATGGCAGCCCCTGCCATCAGTGTATGAATGTGTGAATGAAAAAGTGACACAGTGTAAAGTGCTTTGAGCGGTTCGAAGAACAGAAAGGTGCTGTCCAGTCCAGTTACCATTTAAGCTGACACGCATTTCCAGCGTGGTATGTTAGAATCTATGGTTCGATTTAAAAACAAAAAAAAAAACAGCACAGCAAAGTGAACACGACACTAAATCACACACCGCTGTAAAGCTAGATAGAAATACAGAAATGAAAATAGATTTTTATTTCTCTAGTGGTGGCTTCGTTGCTGGAGACATTGATATCTGTGGTCAGTTTATGTGATCACATCACATGTTGAGTCATTCTTGGTAAGGAGACACATGTGCTGTCAATGCAGTTCGCATCTTACTGAGCCACACACAGGAAATGAGGTGTGTTTGTCTGCACGAATTTGCCCATACTGCTGTCGGTGTCACATCTTTTGCACCTCACAAGAATGGCTGACCTAATTCTCTGTTTAGAATTCAGTGGCTATATAAAGCTTTTTTTTTTAAATCACTAATATAACTAGGGGTGCAACAGATCCCAGATCAGATCAATTTTCTGATCAGCCCAAAAAAGTTGGGGTTAAATATATTTTAAAATGTCCTGCTTGGCTCTGATGTAGCCGCCTCTCTCTCTATATATACACAATGCAATAAATGCCACAATTTTATTATCTACAGGTCCATCTAACAAACTAGAACATCATGGTAAAGTAAAAAAAAAAACATAATAATTCAGTCATCAACCTTCCTCTTTAATAACTACTTATATTCTAGTCTCCCCTACGAGAAAGCGAGAGAGAGAGACAGACCACATCCCCATTGAATCGGTTCAGTCAAAAACGGCTGGCAGCCGAATGGTTAAGGCTCATAACCACATCACTGCAACATCCACAGTTTGATTTCAGCAAGTGAACCTTTGCCCATCTTTCCTGCCTCTCTCTACAGTGCGACTTGTCATTTTGCCGCTTTGTTTTTCTTTTCTCGTTCACAACTTCACCAAAAATTGGGTCCATCGTTCCTTTCCCAACTCTCCTCCCAACTCTTCTTTCTCTGTTTCAGTTGATCATAAACCATCCAAGCCTGCAGCGCCGGTGGTCCCGCCCAAGAAGCCAGTCCCCCCTCCTGGGAAAGGCAGACCGGGAAGCTTCCCACCAAAGAGGCCTGACAAGCCTCTCGCTCCCTCGCCAAACCTCAAGTTAGTCTATTGTCTCTCAGTCTTCATCTCTCAGTCCAGCACCTGTTGATGCATACAGCCTGATTGGAAAGTGTCTACTTTATGCGATACTGCAGTAGATGGTAGTGACTGAAGATATAGCCTTTACCTGTTTTTCCCCTTTCTGTTACATTTCCCCCTCTTATCTGCAGGCACAATGGAGAGGTGCCTTCCACGCGACCAAAGTCCGACTTTGAGCCATTATTGCCCACCAAACCCAAAACACTGTCTGGCGACTGGGGAGAGAAGCCCTTGGAGACGGGTATGTGCAGTGTGGCCTACAGACTACAGTTAAAATCCTGAAAATTAGTTTTGCTTGATTTCATTTTTAAAAAAAATCTTCAGTATTTTAACTACAGCACACTTTCAGTATAAAATAAAATGTTACAGTTTTCATTCCAAGAGTGAAAATTAGAAATTAGCTTTGTCCTCGCTTTAACCGCTGCAGTGGTTTTCAGTCTGTGTTTTCTGCCCACAAGCAGTCAATAAAAAGTTCCCAAATTATGTTTGCTATGAAAACAAGAACCTCACAGACTGAAATTTCTTAAGATGTCTTAAATTAGGGGGAAAGGATTGATTCGCTGAAGAATCGTGATTCCTATCTTCTCCGACTCTAAATCAGTTCCCTAACTCCCAATGCGTTTATTTTTGGTCGTTAACCATGTGATTAACCTCAGTACAGCATGTGTGCTTTACAGCACATACACACTAGTGATCTTTTAGGTCAGCAAATGTAAGTATTTTGTAAAAGAATCAGACACCTTTACCTTGAGACTAATACTAACATTAGTGGAGTGGAGATCTGACCTCCAGCACCAGCTGACCAGGAGACACAGCAGCACTTCAGCGTTCAGCCAGTTTTGGTTGACCTAAGGACATTAACTCTGTCCACAGGCCTTTTCATTTAAAATGTCCTTGTACAGAGTTTTGGACAACGTTTGCTTTAAACTGTACAAACGTTGCAGCAGAGAAGGAGTTCCTCCACTCTTGGAGACATAACGTAACAACACAGTAAGCGCACGCTTACATTACTTTTATTACAGTAAAATGGGGAAAGATGTGAGACGGACATTCAAAGCTTTAATTTGCATCAACCTAAATAAAGAAGCTCAGTGTCAGTCAGAAATAAAAATAGACAGGAAGTGGTAAGCAAAACTGAAAAGAAGCAGGAACAGAAATCACTGAGAACATTAATAGTTTAGAGGTTAATGCTTTGAGAAGTGGACGAGAAAAGTTTAGTGATAAATGGATTTACAGAAGAACAGATAGGAAGGCAAAAAGGTCACAGAGAAAAGCCATCTGAGCTGGATTTATTAGAGCCAACCTGAATGTATATCCTTGGAGGTTTCTCTGTGACAGATGCCTTGTTAAGGTGACAAAGAGCTGCTAAAACCCCACACTGCTTACCAGAAGCCTGTCTGGCGCACATCGCCACGGAACACGAAAATCCAATCTTGCCTGCAAAGCTTTCGAACTGTAGCACTTTAACACTCTGTGTGCTGTTACGTTACAGTCGCTAAAGTTTTTCAGGGTTGCATAATAAAAGTAGGAATAACTCGTTTATTGCGCTCATATCTACACACTTAGTTAAGTTAAACATATATTTGCCATTAACTTCATACCATAAATTCTCAAACGGTTACTTTTATTTTCATTCTTTTATTCCTAAATGAACCTGTGAAGTATGTGATCTGCACAAAAGTTAAATTTCTGTTTAATGCAAACCCAACACGTCCTCCGGGTTTACTCTGTTGCAAGAAATTGTTTTTATTTCTTACTTCTACTTTTCCCTTTTTAATGGCTATAAATAAAACTCTCTTTCATATTAAAGGCCCTCTATTGTACTCTTTTCCTTTACTAGCATTTAGTCTTAATTTCTTCATGCTTTTTCGACATGTTATTGGAACTAATTTTATTTTTTTGGATTTATACTTGAAGGCGTCTCCTTCATCCACTGTGGTTTGGATTTAACCTCATTTATACAGAGTTTTGGATGGAAGCTTCTGTCAAATGACTAAATGTATCTGAGACTCTGGCAGAATTTTAATATTCTGGCAATTATTGGAGAATTTACGCTAACTGAGCGCTCACTCACTGTCTAAAACCGTGTTCAGACCCACAGCAGCACTGCTCCAAAATGTAGAGAGAGTTCCTTGTAGCAGTGTGCTGTATGCTGTTTACCTTGAAAGAGTTAAGATCAAAAGAGAGAAAATTATTGATGTAAATGCTCTTTTTTCCCACATTTCCTGTCTCTCAATTGTCCTCTCATAATAAAAAAAGGCCAAAAAATAAAGAAGCGCAGATGTTCTTTTAGTCACAGCTGAAATGTTGATAAAAATTTCCTCTTTTTCGGCCTCTTCCTGCCTCCATCTCTTCTCGACAGACCTGATGAGTTTTGATGAGTTGTCGTCTACCTCGGAGAAGCTCTCTCACCCCACTGCTAACAGACCAAAGATGCCCGGCAGGAGGCTGCCCGCCCAGTTTGGTGGAGGACATTCGGTGAGCGACCACACGAGCACTCATCGTACTCGCACACAGATTATGACGGTACAGTGCAGATCAGCAAAAGATGAAAACTTATGATTTTCAGTCCATTTGTACATAAGTGAAATATGGCAAGACCAAATACTACATTTGGTATTAACATTTAAGTTTAAGTAACAGTCACTCAGCCTTATGCAGTATGTCCTACTACTCCTGAACACGTCAATGCCTGCTTCAAATTCTAAAAAAGTTATAATTTAGCTTGTGATGACCTTTGCTGCTTTCACTGGTTAAAAAGACGAACATTATTCATTTCTTAACGGCTAAAATAAAACTGTTGGCTGTTGTGTGTTAACCTCCTCTCAGCAAGCTGCTGTCTAGTCTATATTTTGGTGAGCTAAGAAATATGAAGATTTTCCACACAACCATTTTTTTTTTCATTTAACAAAAGAGCGTTGCTTAAGAATAAGTTGTCAAAGAAAATTGCATGCCAGCTTGAAGTTTCTGATCATTTTTTTTATATTTAACGCTAAGAACCCGTTTCGGTTGCTACCACAAAAGCATTGAGGTTTGCCCAGCCCCAAGCTGCAGCACAGCATGCACCAGATATCCTTCACTCTGTTTTGTTTGTTTGCCGCAGTCCCTTTTTTATACATTGGATCTGTATTTTTCTTTTTCACTCTCTTCACAAATTGATGTACCTCTCTGACATCCCTCAGCAGTAACCCGTCACCTCCCTTCACTTACCTGCTCTCTGCCGTGCTCACTCACATTCACACACACAAAGTTGTGTGAGGACGCAACATCTTTTCCCATGTTAAAAAAAAAAAAAAAAAAAATTTATCACATGCTACTGAAACATGATTCTGCAATTTACACCTTGACAGCGACTTCCTGACTATATGTGAGGTGGGCAAACGCCCACTTAATGGAAACCCTTAGGCCTCAACGCCTGCCTTCCTCTCCTTTAATCATCTTTCAGAACAGTCATTTATAACAAGACATCAGCCAGCTGCACGTTGCAAATTATTCTGTGACATTAACTGTCAGATGCACTTCCCTGAATGTTAGCAGGACATAATCACTTTGGGTTTTATTTTCTCGCCTTTATCAGTCTGGTAATAGAAATCAATACAAATAAAAAATTAAATCAAACAATAAATGAAAAAACTCTTCCCTTGCAGCCCAACAAGGATGTGAACGTGGAGAAATCCTTCAATATCGATGAAGAGGATGCAGCCAAACCAAAGCTAACAGACACCAGAAAGGTAACTTGGAGCACCATTATTCACCAATTTCTGATCCCCACTGTGTGTCTGTAGGTCTCCTTCTCCTTTGTTATTGTGCTGAATGTTTTAATGTGACACAGAGTTTATCCCAGTGTGTCTCTATTCAGTTCCACAGTCTAAACAACAGCCTTCATAAAAAAAGTCTATAAATAAGAGACAGATTTAGATGCAGTTTGATGTGATGATAATAAATTCAAAAACTCTAATAGATAATAATCCAGCTATTTAGAGTCAGTTAAGTTTAGCTCACTTTCATTGTTTTTTCTAAATCTTATGTAAAAAGTTACGTGATGATGCGCAAATTAGCACGACACAGTCCAGCATCCTCTTGCAACTTTTCCAGTAAGCTTTAGCTACTTTCCATTGAAAGTAGCAACACTGGAGAGCAGTTGAACACTGACCTGCAGCTAATGCTAACAGATGGTAAATAACAGTTGGAATCCCTCAGGTAGACTGAAACACATCACGTTTATATTTAAATCACCTTAATTTGAATCTCAGACTATTCAGAGGTGGGCAGCAGCTTGTTCTGTCAGTCTTTGATGAGGAGGAACGGAGAGCTGTCGTGATGTTTTTCTATTTTCTGACATTTTATAGACCGAAAGGTTAATTGATTGAGCGTTAATGTAACCTTCAGTGACAGACCTACAACACAGTCTTACCTATAACTGTAATGGAAACATGACTACACATTGATTTTTAAAACGTATTTCATTTCATAAATCTGTGAAAAAAATCAACATTATCCAAAAACATTCTCTTTGTAAGAGCCTTTCAACCACCGTCCCTAACAGCGTCGGGAATGACTTTGGAGACTGTGGATGTTTTTGGGGTTTGGCTTCAGTGTGTGCCTTAAACTTGAAAAAGTCTTTGGAGATAACAGAGGACGCATTGCAGAACTCCACTCCTTTCAAATCAAGATTTTACAGTCAGTAGTTGGAATCCATACAAAGTTTGTTGGTTTGTTTCTCCTCAGTGTTTTTCCTTTTTCCTGTGACTATTACGCTGCATTTTACTCACATTATACTCCAAATATAATCCACCAGCGGTCACGACTCCAATAAGGCTCAAATAAATGATCAGAAATGAATTAGTTAGCATCACATTATATAATAATCAGTTTATCTAAGAATAATACCGCTTATATAAAACTTCTTTAATGAATACCTGCTAATTACAGGTCTCCATCAGCATTACAAACAGTATTATACTGACCACTAACTAAATCAAATACAGATTTTAACCATCAACACCATAATAATGCAAATAAAACACTTAACATAAACTAATGTAACATCTGCATTTAAATCTTAGGAAAGGCACCGTAGTCATTCGACTAATAAGCAAAACTAACCTAAAACTACATAACCACCTTGTCACATCAACTACTAAGGAAACATCTTTACCCAATAAACGTGCACAGCTTATTAACCGTCATAACACCCCACTATTTAAAAAAAAAAAAAATAAATAAATCGCCAGAGAATACTAACACCTAATACACTGAAACAGGAGAAATCACTCATTTACCGGTTGCATCTGTGAGCTCTCGTGCACTGAGGCAGTTTTAGTTTCCTTTTCTCTTCCTCCTTTCTTTCAATTGAGGACGTTTGCCAACATTAAACTAATTAACCTTAAGTTGGCCTCTAGTTTCAGCCTGGATGCAGCCTACGCAATTCCATGAACTTTGACCTCACGTGAACTCCTCAGCTCAGGGCTGCCCTCTCATGTGAACTTTCATAAATAAGGCTATTGGCGTGGAGAAAATAACTTAGCTGGTATTGAAACAAAATAATCTAAAGCTCTTGACATTTGACATTTAAGATATGCACACTCACTGCTCATATAATTCAGTGTGTTACATTATTAAAAGTTTTTACCCACAAACAACCTCACAAAGTTGATCTGACAAACAGAGGACAGTCAATTGTCACCTTCCTGACAGTGAAACAGTTGCACAGTGCTTGTGTGTTTGTGACGGAAATAAGCTTGGAGAGAGGGAGATGGAAAGAGATGCACAGAGAGAGGGAGGACCTCCACCTGCTGTTCAGTCTCCCAATTCATTTCTTATAATTGCCTTAGATGTTATCTAGTCTGGATTGGTCATGGCTTAGCAAGACTAATTAGACCTGGATGTTCAGCTGGGGGTCCACAGCATCAGACCACCACTATCATGAAAAACAAACACAGACAGACAGAGCAGTAAGAACAAAGCCTAGCTTGGAGCACTCATAACCCGGTGACTTAGACTTCCAGAGGTCAAATTACAGGACACGGACTTCCCCTTAACCTCTTAGTGTTTTTTAAAATGAGATTGTGACCCTTGTAACAATTTAATCAGTGAAACTGAAGGAAGAGAGCAGAGCAGAGTATGTGAGCCCCGCGGGGCAGGAGAGGTTACTGCCACTGGATTCCATCTTGGAACAGAATATCTGTAGCAGCTGAGGTGGAATGGAAAAGCTGCATCAGAACAGACCTGCCTTCATCTAATAAACCAACACTCACAAAGAGGATTTAGTGCGGTGTTTAAACAAGACAGAGCACGAGGGTTAAGTACCTTTACTGTTTCTGCAAGCCAAAAACTTTCAGTGTATATGGTGTATGACAAAGCTGAACCTGTAAGAGTTCAAAAGAAGGTTTATGAATGAGGCACAGACGAAGGACCGCTCAACTGCCAAGTGTTTATAGGAACAGTAACTAATGTGACAACTGCATTTAAATCTTAGGAAAAGGCATAAAACACATAGTAGGCTCAGAGTGTGTGGTCAGTGTGATGTGATAGATCAGCTATTTGTGTGATACAAACAGTGATACCTGCTGCCTGTGGAGATTACACCTCGCTAGGCTTAGCTGCAGATAAAATAAAATTGATTCATAAAACAAAACATGGTGATGCGGGTCCCTTGGGGTTGGTATAGATTGTTACATTTGATGAAGTAGAAGCGTTTCTGTTCTGAGACGCACACAGAGATAATGTACATGCAAACTGGTCAGGATGTGCCCAAATCACGTAGGTGACCCATTTTGGTTTCAGAACGGCGAGTTTGGCCGAAAGGTGAGGAGTTTGCATGTCTGAGTGTAGGATGGGTTTGAAAGAAAATGACAAGGAAGGTATCGTAGTGTGGCTGCAGTGCATAAACGTCTCATTGTAAATAACTGTATGAATTTGACAGTTCAGTTGATGCACAGAGATGAATCAGTGAGTCATTGTTCATCTACAAATATTCTTAACATTTGTCCCTGTAGAAGACACTATCAAATCAGTTATGGTCATACAGGTGATCGCCTTTTTCCTATCATGAATTCAGGATGACAATGCACAAAGGGTCACTGAATAATTTGATGAGTAGGAAGATTATGCAAATTATAAAAGCCATTGCTTTAAGTCACCAGATAAATGAACCAAACGAGCGAGAGTTCCTCACGCTCTGCAAATCTATGTCTGTCTAACTCTAATTTTCTCTCTCATTTTATCTTCGCAGCCTTCCACAAGCACCTCATCCCAGTCGCCGTCGCTCTACAAGCCCGCCACGGCCAGCTCCGAGGCCAAGCCGAGCCCCGCGGCGGCGCCAAGCTCCGACAGCGTGTCGCAGGGCAGCAAGGCCCGGCTGGAGCCTGAAGACCCGAACTCGCAGCTGGAAGAGCTGAAGATCCAGATGAGGGAGCTGCTGCTGTCCGTGGAGCTGCTCAAGACCCAGCAAATGTAATGAAACTGACCATGGATGAGAACTGAAAAAAGTTTGAATATGCTAGCAGGCTGTCAATATAAATATGATATAGCTGTTTTTAAAGAATAAAAATCAGATATTCGGCTTAGAAGAAACAAAATTTAACGTAGCCAACTGTGCATTAACATGCCTTCAGTTAAGTGCTGCAGACGCAGTGCTGCATGATACCTAGAATCAGTCATTTGGTTTTGTTTGTTCAATTTAAGCTCACTTTTTAAAAACATTTGTATTGGGATTCAAACATTTTTAATCTGCTGAACACAGTAGTTAAAAACCAGATTTTGAATCTTATGCCGCATGACTACACACGTGCTAATGAGTGTGTATATGTGTGTGTTTATCTCCAGGAAAGAGATAGCAGTGTTACGAGGAGAGCTGGATGAGGAAAGGCTAAAGCGCGTGGCCCTGCAGGTAACACTGTCCCCCTGAGCCACACGTGCTGTGTGTCTACATTAGTTTAGCCATGTATTTATGCTGATGACGTCCAGAACAAGCACACTTATTGGCTGACTGAATTGCAGCAGTAGGAGGTGAAAGAGAGCTCTGTCAACAGGGAAAACTGTGAGAAGCAAAAAGGTCAGACCAAGCAGTCAGTAGAGAAGCAGACAACTATCCTAACAATCTGGAAGTAGGTCAAACTTTTCACAGCTTTAGGGGATCACCTTTGACTATGCCTTGTGAGCCCCTGTGCCATGTGATCTTCGTTCAGTTCAGGGTCAACTTAACCGTGTCGTCGTCGTGCTCATTAACGCTGAAAGACTAGTGATCCATGAAGTTGCTGGAAAGACATTGGGCTCTTTCAGTAATTTAGGGCTGTTGCCTCAGGCTGTGTTTTATATCAGCCTGTGTTTCAGCCCAGGGTCGTCGTCTTCTTCCCTGCCTTTGCTGGCGCGTAGCTGCACATCTTGCCGTGTACTGCCACTGATTGATCAGCGGAGTAGTGTGAAACCATTGCAAAGAGAGCAACGTAGTGCTGCTAGTGTTCAAAAAGTCCTTAAAAGGCAAACCGCCACTTTTACACAATGTTACTTGACGAGGAGTACCGCAGTCTATGAGAACAGTTGTATGACGTCTTCTGTGGCGCTCGGTACAGGTAACAAAAGCATATTGACATAAATGTACATAAAAAAATAAACAACAATAATGCTAAAATTCAATAAAAACAAAAAAAGTATAAAACAACATCTGCTGTACAACAGCAAATGTTTTCTTTTTAGATATACCAAATCAAAGACGACTATAAATGGTTGCACTTAAGCCGATTTTGGGCCGACCAAAAATTTTAATTACTGCCTTCCCCCATTAGCCAGTTCTTCGCTGCATGTTTTGACAGCGGCAACCTCTTAAACTCAACTCAATTACTTCACGTTAAATATATCTGAATGGTAACTTGTAACTGGTTCAATGAAAGCCACACGTTTCCTTGGTGCCTCGGCGGATCCACCTGGTTGTACATCAGAGCCGATTGGGTTTCGGCCTTCAATTCGAGCTCATTTAGCAACTCTTAACTTCAAAGACTCATTTTCATGTAGGATAACAACGTGTTCAGCAGGTGCCTCGATGCTAGTACTAGCATCTGGATTCTATGTAGTCCAAGGTATTTCAGAACAGTCTAAACCGTGAGACAAGTGTCTAAACTTTATCTCTATGACACTCAAGTTCTAAAGCTCTCTAATCTGGATTTGCTATTTTTTGGACAGAGCCAGGCTATCTTTCTCCCTGTTTCAGGGTGTTTGTATGTAATTAACTTGTTTGAGAATCTTTAGGGATCAAAGTCATCAAAGTGTCTGAAACTTGGTATGAATAATATTATCATATCACTTTAAGTTTTCTAGAGATCTTCACTTCTTAGGTTTGTGTGTGTTGTAGCGATGCCCAGTTTCGGGGACTGTTAGTCTGTTAGCGTTTCTAGGTTCCGGGATGTGTCCGTGTTGAAAAAAACTCATGAATGAGCCAAACAGACTGTTTGTCTGATGGTAGTTGCAGCTCAAATCGGTCAAAAGTTGAATCCAGTTTGCCAGACTTGCAGATCTGTAAAGTTAATGTTGCGTGTCTCCTCACAGCAAAAGGCTTGAAATCAATTGGCTAATCCGTTTTGGGCTAGTTTATAACCAGAAGTGACCTCGTGTCCCAATTCTTGCATCCTCGAGCATTAAAATTCACCAAAACAACACGCTGTTTTTCAACATGCTCTGTCAAAGACATCTGCTGCTCAGCTCGGTTTCTCCTCCAGCACGTGGCTTCATTGTCATTCCAAGTCGGCTACACCCTGCTGGCAAAAAAAAATGTATTCCACAGCAGGGCACTTCCACCACTGTGCCTCACATGGGGGATGATATTGGCGTAATCATGGGCTCAACCTACCTTGGCAGATAGAGCACTTTGCGTTAGTCTACCAGCGGCATACTGAGTGTGTGTGTGTGTGTGTGTGTGTCTTTGCAGATGGAGATAGACAAACTAAAGCGGACCACCCATTCGACGTGAAGCCCCGCGCCCTAATCAACAGCAAGCCTCAAGGTCAGCTGCAGGCCTGTCGACCAACCTAAGAACAGGAGGGCGGTGACGGATGGATAGTTGAACGGGCGGAGAGAGGGTGGGGAATCAGATGAACCACCTGGAGCACAAATCCTTTTTTCAGTGATCTACAAAAATAAAACTCTCCCCATATTTGTAAGATTTACATTTTGCACATATATTTTTTTTTTCAAGCTAGATGTAATTAAGTTACAGATGTATATGTTTCTGTTTTTTCTTCTGTTTTTTTATTTTTTATTTTTAATTTTGCCAACACAAAAAAAAATGAGGCCTTACTTCAAACTACTGCGCTGGACTTACAACTCTGATGCTCAAGCTCTCTCCCCTTCACTCAGGCGTTCCTTGGACCCCTCAGGGAGGAGGTTCGCTCTCAGTACTACTGACTTTGTATAAAGCGGGGAGGGGGGGTGCTTTTCTTCCTCTCCCGATTTTCTTTCTCATATTTTTTTATGGTGCACAAATTGTTGATTTTAAAATGTTCAATTTCAGTTAAAAACTTTTGATCCTCTCTGCAAATAATTTTTTCTTTTCCTGCGCTGCGCCTGTCAGCAGCACTCCACTCCACGGCCACGGCGCTTCAGAGAGCTCTGCTTTCATTTTTCTTTGTCTTTTTTATATGGTTTCTAGCATTCCTATCCAGGGTAACACTACTGTGCCTCTTAAAAACAAAATTATATTAAGTGTTTGTAACGGGAGCTTACATATACCACGATGGTGTCTGGAAATTTTGCAGCATGATATTGTATATCTATATTTTTTAAGTCTACTGACATGCCTAGTCAAATACTATATAGAGGGCCTCTTCTGTGCTGGTCTCTTCTATTTTTGTCAAACTGTTTCACCCGCTGGGAATGTTCTCAGAGGTTTAGCCAGAGGTGTGGTCTGCAGGTAATGCAGACAGAATCCACATGCAAAACTATAAAGACAAGAGAAAGGAAGGGCCGACCAACTCATTGGCATATTTTCACCTTATTATCTGTAATGTGTTATGAGCACTCCTCAGTTGTGCTGTCCTTACTGTACGCGTCTTTCTTCTAGTCTTACCTTCCCACATTCCAAGTACACAAATGAAGCTAACGAATATTAATGAAATGGAGGAGCCCCTGTGTGTACAATTTGTATGTAATTATATAAACCTTCAAATTATTCTCTCAGTGGAAGTTGTTTTGTTTGTGTAGAAAAGTGGGACAATCCTGTTGCAAATTGATGCAATCCGTGTCTTTTTAACCACACTAGCGTCTGAGCTCTAGAGATAGAGATCACCTTCGGTCTGTGGGTTGAAAAGCACAACCACCAGACTGAAAGATGGCAATAAATATTAGATGGATTGACGTGACATTTTGTAAAGAAATTCATGATCCCACAGGATGAAGCCCCTGATTTGTCATGTAACGCCCAAACAGGAAATATAACAGCTGCAGCGTCCGCTCACCGTTAGCAGATGGTGGATCCTCTGGCCCACACCATCAGATTAACACCTGAGTAACACCGGGCTAGACAGCAGTGTTTCACTGCCCTGTGTGGTCTCTCTGGTCTTTGTCACCTCTGACAACACTCACCCAACAGTCATGTCACAGTGTCCTGACACGCCCCGGAGAACACATGTGCATCACCGCAGCAAGGTGACAAGCGCCGGAAGTCGGCAAAGTCACTCTTCAGTACTTTACCAAATACCTGCACAACCAATCACATTTCCCTCTGCCTCCGCTGTTGGTATGCCAACATGCTAAAGAAAGGTGGTGAATATTGTAAACATTAGCAAGTTAACATTATTGCCTAACTGAGACTGGATGTTTTTAGACTAATAATATATGAGAGTTTAAACTAGTCTGATAACAATTTATCGGCCGATGTAAAAGATTTTATATAACATACAGAAACATTTGTAAAAAGGATTCCTTTTTTTCCCCCAATTCAAAAAAATAATACTGAAAAATAAACGTGGAACTGCTCTCTGCAAACAATATTGTTTTTAATATGTTAGCCTTTAGCTCAAAGCAGCAGGTACAGCTTCTCAGAGCTGTTAGCTTTTAAACGGCCGACTCTTAGTCCTGTTTGATAAAACCACTGGGAGTTGCCGCAGGCTAAAATGTGTAAACCCCACACGAAGGGCCTTTAAGATGAGGATCATAAACAGGAAAGCAAATGGGTTACTTACTGTACATTGCTGCTTTATCTGTGCTTACAAACTTATCTCAACATTGAGGTGCTTCTGAGAAACTGAGACCAGTACAGTACCCAGTCTAACCCTCTCCGGCCTGTATGCGGGTTAGAGGAGTATTTCAGCCCCGAGTATTGTTCACAATATTTACAGCAGCTTTCATTTCCAAGTCAGTTGTTTCACATCTACGACTGTGTACCGCAAAAGCTGTACTGGTTACTGTTATTCCTTGTTTGTTTTGTTTTCAAATATCTTTATACATATCTCACAGATGTCTTAATGAAGTGTTCATTTGCTTTTAAATCTCAGGCTTCATTGCATGTGTAAGAGATGTGTGTGTGTGTGTGTGTGTGTGTGTGTGTGTGTGTGTGTGCATGAGCGCAAAAATTCAAGTGGAACAGCGCCCATGATAAATCCTGGACTCCACGTTGATACTGTATACCTGACCTCGATGAGCGTGGCACTCGTGCCATATGTCGACGCCTAACATAAAACAAATTAACTTTTAGCACGCAGCTCTTAAACAACATGGCTGGGCAATGAAATAGTAACAGTGTGGGAAAGATGGACCTGGCTATTTTGGGTGACAACTCCTCATGTAATATCTGTAATACGACTTCACTTCCACATGTTGTACATTCCAGAGTTTGACACCAGTAAACGAAGAGATCTGTGCACATTTATAACACATTTTCAAGTGATTTTGTTTACAAGAGCTGTATCCTTGCATGAGTTGAGATTCTTCTCAAAAACGAATAAATATCTTTATTTACTGTCACAGAGTCTCTTCTTTGTTCTCTGTGAATGTTTTCACAGACATTCAAACAACCTTGAGGCTTTTCATGCTTGAATTCCTAAAACCCTAAGCTTTCTTGGAAATACTGAGTGGAAAATATCGACTGTTCGGTGTAATTAACCCTGAATGGTGCATCACAGCGACGCTTGTGTCTGTCTGGCATTGTATGGGACCGATGTGCTGAAGGCAAAGCGTTCAATGTTGTCATTTCACCTACCCTTCTGACTGTGGTCACAACCTTAAGGTAGCGACTGAAAGAATGAGCGGCTAAAATGAGTTTCCCACGCAGTGTGTGTGTGTGGTGTTTGGGCAGCAAACTGTGTGTTCACACTCAATTAGACCCCAATACAAGAAATAAGCTGTTAGAGAAAATAAGTAGAACCATCAATCTGTTGCTTTGTGTTTCTGCTGAGTAAAATTTAAAAACCCAAGAATCCTCCTTTTTTTTTCTTTTTTTTTAATGGTAGCACCCTTCCGTTTCATTTTTGGTTCATGTGGGAGCAGTAGAACAACTTTTAAACACGACACACTGACATATTGTCATCGTATGAAGCTGCAAACGGTCGTATCGCACATACAGCGCGCACAGAGCGTTCTTTGCTTGGCGGGGAGAGGTTTCACACCAGTCATTTTGGTCGAGATCATACTGGGTAGGTCTGATGAGGGCTCTTATCCACACAACTCCTGGAATGGAACGCCACTAAAAGTCTGAATTCCAACTAAAATCTATCTACGCTGAGTTCATGAAGTCATTGGAAATGACTAACCATATACATCACAGCGTATATTTGCCTTAACCAAAATAATACAAACTATCATTTTGTATAACCTGGAGTAAACTGATTTCAGAATGCTGGACATTACATACATTAGGAAATACCGTACACTCGGGGCTGCTGATGATCAAAGCCTGCAGGTTTGCAGTTGCGTGGAGCCCTGTACACGCTGCTTGTGGGGGGGGGGGGTATATGCAATGGGGCCAATCTCAATTACTCTGCTCGTGCTTACTGCACCTGCATGCATCCTCGTAGAATTTTTTTTGCCCATTTTGAAAAAACCTGCAAAGGATTGCGATGTAGTCAAGTCAACCATGTGTGCATGAGCATGTTGATGAAAGTGTGTTCAGAGGCCCCTTTAGCAGAGATCAAAGGCGTCCCAAAGTAAATGAAACCATTCCGCAGGGCTGTTGAGGCTTTCTGTGGCAAGCGGCAAAATAGGGTTCTTTTGAAGTCATATCTGAATTTCCTTTCTCTCCTCTCTTTCTCTATTTTCATTCAGTCTCTATTTGAGTTGACCCTCATCAGTATCATGGGACTTTTGCTCATTCCTGTTTCATGTTCCTCAGCCTCTTTTTTGCTTTGTCACTTGTCCACATTTCGCCACGGGGTCTGCTGAACTTAGTTCAGCCCTCAAAACTGTTTTTCTGCACTGGTGTTTTGGTTTTTTACATTTTAAACTGGAACAATTCAATTGAACCGTGTCTCATCCAAATTGGTGCAGCAACTGACTGCTGACGTCAGGCCAGGGATTCATGTCTGACAGACAATTTCTCATAAATGGTTTGATAACATACAGTAGCAGCAGCCCGCACACGTAAATCTAGCTCAAACGGCACAGTAGATCCCTCTGTGTCTGAATCTCATACAGTACATCTCTTTAGATGTGGGACATTCACTTAGAAGCAATACTTTATCTCCAGGGTTTATCTTACAGTATCTACACACAGACACACTGTCTTTGTTGAAATTGTCAGAATTGGGATTCAGAACTTTACTTTAAATGTAGCAGGAGAAAGAAATAAAATAAAGTAATTTTGGTTCATACTGTTGCCCTCTTGGTAAAATCCATACATGACTGTTTCATCTGCTGCAGGATTATGGAAGCTTTTCATGAATCTGCGCTCTCATGCAACCTTTTCAGCAGCCTGTTGAAAGTACAGTCAAGTTTCCTGTGCATAACGCTGCAGATTTGTATTTAGCAATGCAATGATCCACACAGTAACATTTTTATACTTTTAACAAAAGGGTACATAAAAAAATAAAAACTTAAAGCAGTTTGCTGGTTGTCTTTACTTTGACTTAACATTACCGTCAAACAGCTATAATCAATATTTTCATACTGATGCATCATTAGTATCATGACGATGTGAAAAGGGTCCCACATAGTGATGAACCCACAGAGAATTAGCACCCTACTCTACAGCTCCCCTTGGCTTCACAGACCGAGTCATTTTATTTTAGTTTGCACATAAAAACTAGAATGGAAATGCTAGACATTAAAAATATCAACAAAAATAAAAAGATTTTTATGCCTAACTGAGCTGGAAATATCAGAATCAGAAGGACCTTTTTGGAATTGGCTCGCAGACAAGCATACAGTTGGCATAAATAAATCTAGAAATATATGAATATGGAATAGACAATGCAAGTTATATATGAATAATAAAAAGAATAGAGAAAAATTATACAACTATTTGGAGAGAAAGATCAGCGTGGCCGGAGAAAGCTGATCAGCACAGTGCTTCAGGGTGGACGAGTCACAGTGCGGTCCACTTTAACGTCCACTGAAGCTTCCACTTCAATAAGAGATCTGTGTGGAGCAGTAAGGAGACTGTAACCTTCCTCAAGTAAATACATGAGATTGCACTTTGGCACCACATATCTCATTGAAATGTGAGGCAAAAGTGATTTGCGCACCTGCAGAGGCAGATAATCCTTTTGGCTAATCGAGGGAGCTCGTTTGGGCGCCTGTCCATGTCTATCTTTTTCCAACCCAGTGAATGAAACCACGCCCGCCTCCGTCTTCTGTAGGACGAAAGCACTGACGGTATATGACAGCTGCAGTAGCTTGGAAAATAACTACTTGGGGAATTTGATGAATTTACTGATTGTCAGTGTTTTGCGTAATGGGAAACGTTAATTCTGGAGGACTAGGACTTAACAGTTTATTTCCCTGTGCACACAACTGGGTGCATTTGTATATTAACTTACCTCTTAAAATATTTGTGGTTACAGTTCTGCAAACTTATTATTCCTAGAGGAGACTCCAAAGCCCTGTAATGCTCGCATCATGCCGCAGAGAGTCTGAGGAGCCTGTCCATGTAAACTGTAATCTTTGCACTTTCCCATAAGATCAGCTCTCTTATGTCACAGTAGTAATGAGAAATTAGACAACAAATTATAAAATTGCACTGTCACCACAACGGCTGTCAGTCATCCTTATGAGTGAGATTCTATAACGGAATCATCACACGCCTCATGGGTATAACAATGTGAAAGGTTAGTGAAGACAGATTTTGATTTGTCTTGAAAATGATCATTTTGTAAATAATAAAAAAATAGAATGCACCTTCACAGTCCTGCCCTAAAGCATAACCTGCTTTATGGTCTATTTTATGGGACCATAACGTTTAAGTGTTAACTGTGGAACAATCTTTTGTAAGGAGTTCCATGTTGAGGCTGCACATTGTGAAAAGGTCCATCCATCCATCCATGCTTATCCTGCGTACAGGGTTGTGGGAAGCGAAAAGGTAGTATTACTTAACTTGGTAACAACTCTGGGGACGTTTAACAGCAGTAGCCTGCTAGACCATGTTTCGGAACTACTGACTGCAAAGTTAAGGAGGCTACAAAGGTGACTGGGTAATTTGCACAGGATTTCCTTGTAGAAAAAAAACCCCACACAGATGTATCTGTCTACGTGTAGCTAGAGAAGGCCATTCCACCATGTCCTATAAACTAAAATGATGAGTGGACAATCTGGCATTTGTGTTAACTTCAACGCTGCACGTTAGGCAGAATCTAGTATTCCTTGCAGAGCGGTTTCTGTGGGAAGCAAAATGATCATGATTGACTCTTGCCGGCTTGTCACTCACTGTCTCAGAGAACATTTGCATCAGGTTGAGCCTTTCTCGACTATCCCCTGTAGTGCCTCTGGGCACCTTTTAAATCTGTGTAGCTCAGTGGATGGCACCACGCCAGGTCCCATGATCATAAGAAATAGCAGCCTATCACTGTCCCAGCTTTTGAGTCTGTATGTTTGAACAGTCCATCATAGTGCCCACTGGTCTTCATCGAAATAATCCACATGATTCCCTGATGACATCTTTAATTAAACCTGCTACATTTTAATTAAAGAGAGAATAGTAATTCCAGTCTTCCCTCAGCAGATCAGTTCAGCTATTTCAAGACTGAATCTAGGTCTAGTCATTAGAAGTCATCCTCTGGGGACCATGAACATAAACCTACAGCAAATGAGAACAAAAGGTTCGTCTTGGACCACAGAACTATTCACAGGGAGAATTTGACCATCTGGTGGCTATGAATGGAACGGGTCACTGTTATAATAATAACGTGCCTTACTTTTTCATATAGTACCCAACATTCACCCACTTCACTAAGCCATGAACCAGTTTCACTGAATTACCCTTTTGAAATGTATTTGTTTGTGCATTGCTCTTGGCGCAGATGTACCATAGTTAATAACACTTGTAATTTATGTCACGTAAACATCCAGTTCAATTTATTTCAATTTACAATGCCTAAAGCTTCAGCCATGCATGTTAATGTTCCTCTGCTGTGTAGTTACACATTTAACACACTGCAGATGAAACAGTGCAGCGCCATGCTGCTACCAAGATGAACAATACTTGTATTAAGTAAGTAAGTACTAATATTATAGGTCACAGGCAACATTTTTATAATATGGCAATCTTATTGATTTTGATTAATTGAAATGGACAATAATGTAAATGATTTATTCTTTTACAATCTATACTGTTGAAAGTTCTACTGAAATTATAATATTAACGTCATCAAGATGTTAAACCAATGGCCAATGACCAATAATAAAACTGAGAAGAAACGACTGTTTCCGAACTACCCTACAAATAATTTGGTTTTATACTTTGACAGTTGTTGTATGAACATAAATAAGATCACATTAGGAAAAAGAGCAAATGTTTAACGGTGGAACTATATCTATCTAAGTGGGATCAGTATAAAGTTCTCTCTTCCAGCCAGTGTCATCCCCAAACCTGAGCACCTCTGCTAATTCATATGCTCAGTCACAGCACATGCTGCATGTCGGTGCTTTGATTCTAATCTGTGAACAGAACCTCACTGATTAGAATCAAAGCACCATTCCTGACGCAAATTCAGCAGTGTTTCAGATAAGCAGCACATCTAATAATGCATGTCTAGAACTAGAACCCTGAATCATTTCTTTAGCTCATTTTATTAAAGATAAGTTGAATAGTTGTTAAAAACCTGTTAATTATTAGAATCTTCATGGTGGTGAAGGTCCAAAGCTTGGAGTGATTGTTTAAACACACCAGCTAAAGCACAGACATTCTTAAGATGGTTTTAAACCAGATTTTTCAATATAAATTCAACATAAATATTTGAAAATCTACATTCCAGACACCTGCATGTCTTCAACTGCACGAGGGGTGACAACAATGTATCGTCCAGGTGAGGCGACACATTGTTGTGATATGTCGGATATTTTTACAAGAGTGGACCAGGTATTCTTAGACAAGTGACAGTGAACACACCAGTCAGATGTCATTAGTTAGCGACCACGTTGGTTTTGTTTTGATAGGATACATCGTCAACTCGCCTTCTCAAAATGCAGCTTAGCTGCTGCAGTGAACGGAATCGCGAGTGGAAAATCCTGAAGACAAGTTCTATTTTTTCAGAGAAAATCTAGCTAAGCGTAAAGAGTGTCAGTAGGTACAACTTGATGTCATAATGAAACCTATAGGAATCTCAAATACCACCCCACATGCACAGACTTCACAAGAAGAGAAAGAGAGAAAGACTCAATGATCGTCGTTTTCAAACAGATGGTTGACTAATTTGTATGCAATTTAGTAAGGTGGGACATAAACCACCCTTCTGTAAGGTTGAGATACAGTCTGCCACAGGCCTCACCAAAAGCTCAAGACACCAAGCAACAGTACAATCAAAGGATACTGTAGCCACTTCAGTTTTGGCCGCAGAAAAACCAGCACCAGGCTGAAGTTACCAGGAGGAATATCCACTTGAACTGATAGGGGAATGTCCAATAGTGGAAGTGAGCATGGGAGGTTTCATAGTGCCTTGTTAACTGGACACTGGATCCATGGTCTCCACTATTACAGAAGATTTCTTTATCGGACACTTTCATTCAAAAGGCAAGATAAGATAAGACAGTGCAACTGGTTGCAGATGAAGGCTGCAAATGGACTGGGAATCCCCTATATAGGTTACCTGGAACTTGATGTCAACTTCCTGAGTAAGACCCTCACCCAAATTGGTTGTGAAAAGCCCACAAGACCCTCGTACTAGGGAGCAAAAACTCTTGATTGGCATGAACATCGTCCGATGTTGTTAGTATAAACTATTTGTTCAGCTTGTTCCTGACCTTTTTGACATCCCACTCATTGAAATCAGCCAGCCTAGGCTGGAAAGTGGTTCTGTCAGAGTGTTATTCTATTGAGTCACTTGGTGAACAAAGGCACTTGGGAAAGGACAAGGTCAAAGGTTGTCTGTATTCCAGCAGGCTCCATGGAATTAATTGCTGTTTGCCCAAATTTTGCTACCATGACTCTTCCCTCAGTCTTGCTGGAACCCCCTGAAGATGGAAGCTGTTGGGGTATTGATCTCCAAGGCCCTGCTGACAGTAAGCCGGGGCATAGTGGAGATACCCGTAGTCAATGTTGGCTTACAAGATGCATGGCTCAAACACCTTAATGGGTGTATTGCATTTGGTTTACACCCAATCCCCTCTGTGTTCGGTCACTTTGGAAGTTGTGGATGGAAGCCTGGTGACAGTAGCCCTACTTTCAATCTCTCTGGTGCTTACTCTCTTAGAGCAACTTATCAGAGCAACAGCAGCAAGGAAAGGCACTGTTAAAAAATATATGCAGGAGTGTTCAGCCAAGGAGAAGGAGATCTAGATTGCACAATACTGGTGGAACATGAGGTCCTCTTGATGGATGATATCCCACTTAGCAAGCGCTATAACCGGCTACCCCTCTCCCGGAATGAGCAAGTCAAGGCTCATATTCAGGAGTTATTAAATAGTGGTGACATTCGGCCGAGCTGCAGTCCTTAGTTATTGTCCAAAAGAAGGATGGGAGAATAAGACTGTGTGGATTATAGGCTCCTTAATGCAAGGAAAGATGCATATCCACTGCCACAGAAGAGTCCTTGGATGCCAAGACAAGGCCAACACAGCATTCTGCAACCCATTTGAACTTTTTGAGTTAAATTGAATGCCTTTCGGGCTGTGTAATGCACCAAGTACCCTCCAACGACTAATGGAACACATTTTTGGTGATCAGCCTCTCTAGTCACTTCTGCTTTATCTTGATGACATTGTTGTCTTCCCATCCACCGCTGAACATCACCTTCGTCGCTTGGAATTGGTCCTGGCTCGCTTACAACTTCAGGAAGGTGGAATTTACAAAATGTTTTTTTTCAACATGACGGTAAGTACCTGGGGCACTTAGTGTCAGCTGCTGGGGTCACTGGGACACTGTCTGGATGATAAAGGAAGGGTTTACAAGATCTGACCAAATAATGAAGCAGGGCCAGAGATAAAAAATCAATAGGACATAGCTTAAAGTTGTGCCGTCTAATGCCACTGTTGACACCCTGTTGTGTGTTCTAAGAAGAGGAAAATGATCTCTATCACTGAAGACGACCTGCTAAAAATAACAGAAGTGGCAGTGACAATAACATTTCCCAAGCCGTTAGTCAATCAGTGTATGAATATATGGGTTTAAACACAAAACAATTTTACCCTTTTCTTGTCACCAGGACGGTGACCTTGTATGTTAGATTTATTGCGCTCCCCCCAAGTTATTGAATGGGCCATATCTTTGTGTTGTTTAGGAAAAAGAGCAAATCTTCAACAGTGCAACCATCTATTAAACTGGGATCGGTATAAAGTTCCCTCTTCCAGCCAGTTTAATCCCTAAACCTCAGCACCTAGCTTCTAATTTTTATGCTTGTCACTGCACATGCTGCGTATTGGTGCTTTGATTCTAATCATTGAAAGGAACCTCACTGATTAGAATAAAAGCACCATTCCTGATGCAAATTCAGTAGTGTTTCAGATAAGCAGCACATCAGTGCCAACCCATCCCCAGACTCCCACTGAGCTCTGGCATTCTACAATTCTACAATTGTTTACAGCCACGATGGCAGTTTGGTAAAGCTGTACTTGGACACAGGAATGCTTTGAGCAAAATACTACTGCTTAACATCAGTATGTGAACATGTTTATCATGGTTTGATGTGTTAGCATTTTAATTGTTGTAAATTAGCTAGTGACCATATTTAGGTTTTCCAAAAAGAGGACATCTGTCCACTGCAGAGGCCCTATACACTTAGCCTGACTCTGAACTCCATAATAATGTCTGACTTAGTGTCTGATCAGAAAGGAATACTTTTTGACAGGGTTCTCCAGTCAACACTGACTTCTCAGACATAAATCTAGACTAGCCTTACTGCTCAATCCATAGGCTGAACGTAGATAAAAACAAACCTACAAATACACTATCTTCACATGGAGGAGCTGCTAACCGTATTTAGTCAACTCATAAAAGATGCGAGAGCTCCATAATTCTCTGGCCTCATCAACATTAACATTAAGCATAACCCTACTTCTGAATCCTGCCCAGTTGTCTTCGCTGCTTGTTCTGATGACTGTGGAAAGTTTCCAAATATCTTTGCTGGCAAGATCAGTGGTCTAAATCACATTTAAAACAATGGCATTTATGATTCTGATGAAGTCATCTACACTGTTCTGCTGACTGAATCAATCTGCAGGTCAAAGGACCTGAAGAAGCAGGCCATCATCTAGATAAGGGATGCTAGCCTCATCCCTCAGGGTATGGAGTATTTCCTCCATGCTTCTTTGGAAGGCTGCTGGTGTATTTGACAACTCGTAGGGTGTTGTGACCCATTCATAAAAACCCTAAGGGGTTGTGAAGGCAGTCAGATGAGTGGAACCCTTGGCAATAAAGCCTTGCTGATAGGCTTTGCCCTGATTTAAGATGGAAAACCAGTCACCTCCCTCTGTTTGCAGATACTTCTATATATATAATGTCAGAGTTTTGGTCCCCAATTTGTCCCTCATATACCTTATTTTCCCTATGAGCCTTAAAGAAAAATAATGTTCTCCGTGTCAACACTGCTGGAATGTAACATGGAGCTTTGTGTGGTGTTAGCTCAGGCATTATTGAAGCTTCTTGCCTTTTAGCTGTTGTGCACTACTTTGAGCTGCCCTACACTTTAAGTGGTAATGTCTGTGCTAAGGTTAGTTAGGTTAGCCACCTTTCATAGTATGGGTCAATCGGGAAGTCACAAAGTTACTCCTGATGTTACCTAGATACCCTGCTTTATAGTACAGGCCTCAGGTCATTCCACATTAGCAACTGACTCATACTTACATATTTGTTGGATGGAGGATCAAGTGGACTGATGAGAGACTGCTGGGACTGATTATGCGACACACCCCATGTGGCCTGGAGGAGAGAGGGGAGAAGAGAGGAACTGACCCTGGTTAAATTCATTGTGGGCAGGTGAATCAACGAAAGGCTGGGACAAAGACAAGACGGAAAGAAGAGAATGGGTTAGAGACGTGGAAGAGAGCCGAACAAGAGTAGATCGGCATGGCTGACCACAGAGAAGAACGAAGGAGGCAGAAAGTGGGGGGAATCAGAAACAAAGGATGCATAAGAGTGGAATTAACCAAAAAATTTGCTGGCATAAGAAAGAAGCTCACACCTGTGTGTGACACAGACATGTTCTTACGGATTAAGCAGAGAAATAAGTGAATGAAATGGGAAAGGCTGGCAGCAAAGTTAAAACCCCTCCAAAGACCAGGGCAGGAGTCAGCAAGTGTTTTGCATATTGTGTGCGTGTGTGTGTGTGTGTGTGTGTGTGTGTGACCAAAGCCTGCACGGACGGTTCCATGTAGGCTCAAAAATGACATCAAAACCCTGTAACATCCCGTCGCACATGACAGATGTAACCGTATTGCTTGGATTATAAACTCTCAGCCAATCTAAAAAGACTATTCGGCCATCAGTGACGCTGCGTTGGTATTTGACAGGTGAGCCTCGTAGGTGGGCTGATTAATCTGTGACGATCCGAGTCAGACAAATACTCTGAGCCATGAAACGTTTTGTTGGCACAGTTATGCAGCTACCAGAAGTATGGTGTTTCTGCCGCTGTTCTACGTCATCAAACCACGCTTATGCTGCTCAGTAGACGCTGGTGCCATCAGAAAGTAGCCCTGTAGTAGTATTTTATTGTTCCAAAACTGGCTTCACTGCTCTCCATTCAAATCAAGCGGGGTGGCTTCGTCCAGTAATATACTGTCTATGGTTTTTTGCAATGTTTTATATCATAACAACGTGCCTTTTCACGTCAACCAGTAGTTTTATTTTGAAATGGAAAAGAGGACATTGCATATATATTTTTGCTAACTTGACCAGATGTTACAGATGTTGCCAGTTGTTGCTAACTTGACAGCGCACTTCCAAAAACAACGCCAAGGGGTTTTGACCATTTCCCTGGGGCACAGCACATGGATACAGGGGCACGTACCCCAGTTAAAAGGATCTAATGAATTAATAGTTTTACAAAACATTATTATATATTTGAAGTTTATTGAATTTGACTATCACAAATACCTTTGTAAGAAAGTGGTGAAGTATTTACATAAAGGAAAATGTAAAATACATGTTTACATAAAGAAGAGTGCTCACATTAAGGAAATGTTAACTCAAAATTCAGAGGATATGTTTTGATTTTTGCAGCATCCTCACAGCCAGCCATACGCTTCACATCTTTTTATTGACTTACTCTCAATACACAGTTGCCTAATGATTGTAATCTTCCTGCCTGAAGTATCCATGTGGATGCTAATTACACGCCTCCCCTCAATGTCTGATGCAAGCATTCTGCTGCTGGTCATCCATTATTGTCAGAGCACCATTGACTTGTTTAGGTGTAACAATGAAGGGGTAGTTGTGGGATGTGCAGGCAGTGTCTCCCATGAGCTTGTATTGACTGGGCTGCCTTACAGTTCTGGAAGAATGGTGACACCCTCAACATTCTATACTCATGTACCCTCCCTAGAGGCCCAGTGACAATTGTGATGAAGTTAGGTAGGTAGGTTTATTGTCACAATATAACACGTTATTACAGAATCAATTTTGAAAAATGGTAAACAGACATAAACTATAATCAATGGAGCAGTGTTCAAGAGTCTGATAGCTTGGAGGAAAAAGCTGCTCTCCTGTCTGGTGGAGCGGCAGCAGAAACTTCTATATCTCTACCCAGAAGGCAGCAGGGTGAACAGGCTGTGGCTGGGTGGGGACTGTCCTTTAGTATCCTTTTGCCTCATTCACCCGCTGCAGAGCCCCTCCGGTCCTGGGCTGTGCACATCCCATGCCGGTTTGTGATGTTTCCAGTCAAGATACTTCTATTGCACTTCTGTAAAAGCTGACAAGAACCTGGCGTGGGAATTTGGCCTTCTTAAGCTTCCTGAAGAAATACAGTCATTTCTGAGCATTCTTCACTAGCATGGAGATGTGAGATGACCATGTCAGGTCCTCTGTGATTCCGAGGAACCTGAAACTGTTCAACTGCTCCATCTCAGCATCACTGATGTAGACAGGAGTGTGTGTCTTTATCTCCTTCTTCCTGAAATCAATGATCAGCTCCTTGGTTTTGCTGACGTTGAGCAGTAGGTTCTTCTCTGAGCACCACTCTACAAGATTATGAATTTCTACATCAGAATGCCAGAACAGCATTCTGATGTAGGTGTTGTTTTTCTCAAGGTGTGTGAGAGCTGAGTGGAGGGCAGTGGAGATGGCATCCTCTGTGGATCTGTTGGTTCTGAAAGCTGAAGAGGGTCCAGGCTGGCTGGGATGTTGTGCTTTAGGTTCTGATGGCCAGTTTCTCAAAGCACTTCATCAGAATGGGGGTGAGAACCACAGGGCGGTAGTCATTCACACTGGACACTGCAGACTTTTTAGGTACAGGAACAATAGTTGTTGTCTTGAAGTAGCTGGGAACCTTCTGAGATGAGATGTGAGATGTTGAAAATGTTAGTAACATATACTAGCGGATTGGCTCAGGTTTTTAGTACATGGCCAGGGATGTTATCAGGCCCAGCAGATTTACTCATTTTCACTCTCAGCAGGACTCTCCTCACATCTGCTGTGGATACTGACAATGGCCGGTCCTCTGGAGACGGAGTAGACTTTCCAGCTGACTCCTTGTTGAGGAGATCAAAGCGAGCATAAAAGGTGTTGAGTTCATCTGGTAATGTGGCCTCACACATGATGGGGGAGCTCCTTCTTTTGTAGCCTGTGATGTTTTTGATGGCCTGCCACATATGTTTGGTGTTGTTGGCGTTGAGGTCTCTCTCCAGTCTCTGCTGGTGTCTCCGCTTTACCTCCTTGATGCCAGCTTTCAGTATTGCTCTGGTGGTGCTGTAAGCTTCTTTATCACCCAACTGAAAAGCAGCTTTTTTGGCTTTGGATAGAGTACTCACCTCTCCATTCATCCAGGCCTTCTGATTGGGGAATGATTTTATCACCACATCATCGGCACATTTACTGATGTAGGATGTCACTGATGTACAATCCTGGCTCAAATTCCTCATTTGTGTACATCTACCTGGCAAATAAAGCTGATTCTGGTAATGTATACTTCTCAAGGTTGATGTGGTTCTCCTGGGCGGCAGCCTCTCTGAACATACTCCAATCAGTGCTCCCAAAACAGCCCTGTAGCACTGGAAAATATTGACTGTTTTTTTTTTCGTTTTAGCTGACGCTCTTATCCAAAGCGACTTACAGCTGCTGTACATGTCAGAGGTTACACGCTGCGGTAGCAACTAGGGGTTAAGGGTCTTGCTCAGGGACACAATGGAGGATGTGTTACAGTGGGGGATTGAACCTGGGTCTCTCACACCAAAGGCATGTGTCTTACCCACTGCGCTACCACCTCCCTGGCATAGGTGATAATAATTACACGAGTTTCCATAAAAAAAGGAAACATATAGCAAAAATTAAGGGAGCTACAGGTTGCTGCATCTACACATGCTGCCGTTGCCATGGAATCACTTCAGTATCGGAGATTCATTGTTGTCTAATTTTATTTTGCTAAAATAAACATTTTCATTTGACTCTAATTGTTTTTCTCTTGTCATTCTGCATGTATAAATGTTTTAGACATCTACATTTGTTAATTAGTTTATTTTATTTAGTGTCTGACATTAGTTGCAAATAGCCTATGGTGATGTATGATGAAATGCCTGCCTGATTGTTCTGCAAACTAATTTCCGTACGGGGACAAATAAAGAGATTTATTGATTGATTATAAATTCAATCAGTCCTTTCCCTCAGAAATTCATATTGTGCAGGACAATGTGTCTTTAGTGATCTGCTAGATATGATGCTTATGGAGGGGCAACGCATCATCTCACAGCAAGAAAGTTGTGGGTTCAAACCCCGGTTGCCCAGGCCTTCTTTGTGAAGTTTGCACGTTCTCCCCGTGTCTGCATCTCCGGGTCCTCCGGCTTCCTCCCACCATCCAAAGGCATGCAGGCTAGGTTAATTGGTGTCTCTAAAATTGTCCTCAGGTGTGGGTGTGAGTGGTTGTCCGTCTGTGTGTGGCCCTGCGATGGACTGGCGACCTGTCCAGGGTGTACCCTGCCTTTCGCCCAATGTAAACTGGGATTAGCTCCAGCCCCCCCCCCCTGCAACCCTGTATGCAGGATCAGCAGTTGATGGATGCTCATAGGGAAGGTTCCTACCACTTCACCTCTTACTAGAAAATAAACTGAAACTCATCAACAGCCTGGTGTAAACTGCGAGTAAAGCCACACAGTAACATTTGTTGTGTTGCCATTCATTCACTTGATATGAAATAGTGGCACTGCTGCTGTTTTTGTAGTTTTTCAAAAAGTCGTGTGTTTATTAGTTAATTTATATATTATTTTATTTATATCCAGGTTGATGATCGGTGCTGCTCTCAGAGTCTACATTCTATGTTTGAAGACATGTTCAGCCAGTTTTTTATTATGTGTTCTCCCATGACTTAAAGCCAACCAGCTGACCCTGAGCAGCAGTTAGACAGTTCTCTGTCTCAGTCTGGATTGTGGATATTTTAGTCTTTTTATCTCGAGGCTTCATGTGGTGTGAGAGAGTTCAGTCATGACAATTTTTGTCTGTGTTCTGCGGCCTTGTTAAAGTAGTACTACTACTTTCAAGATGGTGTATTAGATGCTTGACCTGTTTGTACGTGCGTGCTTTAACAGGGCGGATGTGGTGGAGTATAGACCAAGGTGGATCGTTCTGGTGGGCTGGTGTGGATCAAAGTCCAGGGTCATTTTTTACTCCCAGTCCATCCCTGGGCCCAGCAGATGATGTACTTCCTGTGGCAGCTGAAGAAGTTTAGCCTGCCAAAGACAATGATGGTAAACTTCTATACCGCTATCTTCGAGTCCATCCTCAGTTCCTCCATCACCATCTGGGACATTGCTGCCACCACTAGGGACAAGAGCGAAGACCGATTATTCAGGAGCAAGCTTATTCCTATTGTTGAGAGAGATCATGGTGAAGTGGCAGGTAGCACAGTACAGGAGGATCAGTTTAACCTCTGTGGGGTCGTTTATTGACATAGGTGCTACCCCTTGCTGGAGATTCAGCTACCTGCACTGTGTGTTTTATGTATTTTTTAAATAGTTTTAAAGCATTTTGACTCATGACAGTGAGTGTGTCTGGCGTCTGGGACGACAATATCATGGCTTCACTGAACATTCTCAACTGGGTGTGCCTTCTGTGGTTATGTGCATTACTTGTTTGGAAAGCTACTCAAACTTTTCAAGATGAGAGCGAGGCCCTCTTCCTCCTCACCTGCAGCCTACAGGAGCTCCTCCAGCTCAGGTCATCCATCTCATGTGGTCTGGCATCATGCCAGACTTCAAACTCAGGACCAGAAAGAGAAGACACAGAGGGGGGGTCTGGGTGAGGAATTGCCAGCAGAATTAAAAGCCTGTACTCCTCTAAGTCACTGTGGGGAATGTTCGCTCCCTGGTTAACCAGGCAGAGGAACTGGAAGTGTATCTCGGGCACGACCGCCTCCACTGCCGATGCAGCCTGTTGTATTTCACAGAGACTTGGCTGTCAGACAAGGTGCCAAAGTCCCATATGGAAATGAAGGAGGATGGACAGAGATCCAACAATGTGTGGGAAGAAAGTGTAAGGAGGCGTCCGCACCTATGTGAAGGACAGGTGGTGTCTCCTAAGCTCAAAGCCAAGCTGCTTGCCGTGAGCTGCCGACCATATAACCTTCCCAAGGAGTTTTCTCATGTAATTGTACTTGGTTTGTACAGTCCTTCATTGGGTAATGGGAAGCTAGCTACCAAGATAATTTTGAGATAAACACATGACTTGCAAAGTGGCAAAAGATGTGCTGGTTGTTATTATTAATGGGGATTTTAATCACTGCTCACTCTCTGCCTCATTCCCCTCCTTTAAACAAATGGTAATATGCAGTGACAAAACTATTGATCTGTTCTCCACAAATATTTAGGAGAGCTTCTTATCGAGGATGCTACCACCACTTGGGCAATCAGACCATAAATAAATAGTCTTGACCTGCTGCCTCTGGCCCTGTGCAGCAGGTCAAGACCTGGAGTGTGCACGTGTGAAATGCTAAGAGGGTGCTTGGAATGCACTGACAGGGCTGTCTTTACTGAAAATTATATAAAAGACGATAATATTGACAGTATCACTGAGAAAGTCATCTGCCACTTTAATTATCAAGTTGAGTCCATCATTCCTTGTCAACAAAACTTTCCCCAGCAATAACCCCTGGGTGACAGGCTGCCTTTTTTAACAGTGACAAAGACAAAAGTAAAATTGCTCAGAAAGAGCTGAAAACAATAACCAGACAGGGCAAGCATAAATATAGAGATAAGGTGGAGGGACAGATCTCTAGTAGTAATCCTCTGGGCCTCTGGGATGGTATGAAATCCATTACTGGCTATGGAACCAGTCATCAGGGCCCCCTCAGCTCTGGGATTAATGTAGATGAGGCAAATCAGTTCTTTGCTAGGTTTGATGACCTTGATTTTTCTTCTGCTTACAAGAGCATTCTTTCATCTCTGGCATCATGTGGTTGGGAGGGCAGTATTATCTTTATTAATGCTGATGAGGTCCGACTGAAGCTGGAGCTTCCGGATAGTGTCCATTAAAGTCTGTGCCGACCAGTTGTGCACAGTACTTCACACTATCTTCTTGTCGTCCCTATCATCATCAAAAATTCAATTGATATGGAAAACATCTCGCCTTGCACCAATTCCCCGAAAAGTAATGTGTCCTGTTGTGACGTTCCTTCACCCCATATCCCTTCGCACATAATGAAATGTTTTGAAATTGTTGTCAGTTTTATCACCTTTTTTTATTCACACTCTATACCGCTGACTGCAGGCATAGCCAGGAATCTTGCCACATCAGAAATTTTTGGATGCCCTTGTTGGTCTTCTTTATCAAGGTGATGACCAGGCCTATAAAAATGAAGTTGCCTCCGTTGTGAATTGGTGAGTCAAACTTTTTACAACTAAATGTTGGGAAACAAAAGATTATTGACTTTAGGAAGAAGAAGGAAGAGGTTCTTCCTGTGATCATCAAAGATCAGCAAATCAAATTTGTCTCCTCCTATAAATACCTTGGTGATTGCCTTGATAGCAAATTAAATTGGAAAAAGAACACAGACATTGTTTTCAAGAAGGCCCAGTCAAGGCTATTTTTCCTACGGAAATTAAGATCCTCTGATGTGCTTTATACTTTTAATCAAGGCACTATAGCCAGTGTTCTTTTTATGCTCTTTTTGCTGGGGAGGCAGCATTCCTGTAGACGATAAAAATAGGATCAATAACTTGATTTAAAAGGCTGGCTCTGTGATTGGTCTTCCCCCTGAGTCATTGGAGATCATCTTAGAAATCGAGTGCCAAACTTAAGAATATCATGGATCTTGTAAACCATCCACTCAACAGTGTCCTTAAGACACTTAGTAATTCCTTTAGTGGCCGACTGAAGATGCCCCGGTGTTCTACTGAACATACTCCACATACTAGTATTTTAGGTTTGGTCTGGGAAAGAGGGCGTGTCTTACTAAGATATACAACTGCAGCAGGCCAACTGATCTGCTACTTAACATCATACTGAGCTAAACACAACACAATGGTAGTTCTACAATATTAGCCTTATATCAGTTCATACATAAGATTATCATGTGTTAGTTGTAGTAAGAGAGTAGAGATGAACCAACTGAATTTTTCCTGGCTGACTCAAATTACTGATTATTGAAAGGTTGAACCTGCTGATTCTGAATATTTCTTTCAAACAATTATACCTGACAGCATACACAAACATCTTTGTAAAATATTGGAAATTTCTTTTTTTTAATTAGGCTCCCCATCAGCACCAGCAAAGCTATTCACATTGTATGAAAATAATAAAACATTAATTATTAGATAACATTTGCATTTTCACTGGAGGCAGCATATAGCAGTCTCTATATGAGATGCTCTGGGGCATCCCGTACAGACCGGAAGTGCTAGTTCGTGATAAAGGTGTTGACAGCCCCCTAAAGCCCCTATCCTTCCTATAACCATTAGAAATGTTAGTACCCAAAACTAAGTCATTGACTTTATGCATGGCGACCGCTAACCCTACGTGTTAGTACATCGCCCATGAGGTCGAAGTGCGCTGCAGTAGGGTTAGCATAAAGTCAGTGACTTAGAGGGCTCCCTTGTGTTGCTGCAATGTAGCAAACAGGGCTGTTTCATATAAACGCCGAAGGGTACCTTTAGCGTAAAATCCTTACGCTTTGTCACACTGCCTGAAAGCGTCAGGTATGACGCATTGAGATGAGAATGCGTTGGCTTGTATCAGTCTGCTCTGATTTTATTTGTCAGTTTTAGAAAACACAACTCTTGTTTCGTACTTTTCACCCGCAATTCCAATTTCACAGGAGCAGTTGAGCTGCATGTGGAGGAGGCTTGTTGCTAATTACCAATATAGACCTTCGTCGTATCATCAACAACAGCTGGGTTCACTGTTGCTTTACCTGCTCCATGTTTTAAAGTATGCATTGTTGTCTTCAAGAATGCATCTGCTTCTGTGTGTTTTTCTTCAGGTTTAGTGAATAACTTCCACTTTACTGTTGATTAAGCTGAAAAACGGCCTATTTCTGTCCCCAGATGATCAATCGACGCATCTCTAGCTGTAAAAGGTGACTATCAAACAAGCTATTAAACAAGCTACCAAACAAGCTAGGTAATGTTATAATAACATGGTGGCCTCGTAGAAAAATAACCGGTTATCATAACTTTTTGTTATGATTAATTAATTAATGACACAGCATCATCCGTATGAAAAACAAAAGAATCAGTTCATCTGATGTTTCAAGTGTATAAAATAGCCCTTCCAGCCTGCTTAACATTACTGGAGTTCCACAACTACTGAAGGATATGAACTTGTTTTCTCCCACCGGACTCCTGTGAGCTAAAGCAGGCAGTGGACCAAACCGCTGTGAGGCAAAGGGAGGTGGGACTAAAAATGTTCCTAAACTTCAAATGCACTTTTATTGCCCTGTTTGCGTTTGTATTTTTGTTTTACTACTTACACAATTATTCTAAATATATCTTATTATATTGCTAAAAGTTTTTTAGTGGGGGACAACAGAGATGCTCACAGGTCTTTGAGCTAGAGTCCAAGTCAAGTCTCAAGTCTTTGGGCTAGAGTCCAAGTCAAGTCTCAAGTCTTTGGGCTAGAGTCCAGGTCAAGTATCAAGTCTTTGGGCTAGAGTCCAGGTCAAGTCTCAAGTCTTTGAGCTGGAGTCCAAGTCAAGTCTCAATTCTCTTGTGGTTATTTACAAATGTTCTTTCACCTGCTGCGTTCATTCCAGATTGCTAATAAATCTGCATAGCTATAAGGGATTCTTTAACTGTAACCTGTTTCTCATTTATAGAGCACTACCATGTAATATACAATGCAATTATTGACAGCTTATTAAATACTGTACGTAAAGACACTCAAGACACTTTAAACCCAGTCTAACGTTAACTAAATAAAACTGTGACGTTGCACAATCAACAATATTAAACCTGTGTTTTTAACTTAAAGAGCACAACAATGCAGCCTAATGTAAAATGTGTCTACAATTAATTACAGCTTATAAACTCAGTCAATAAACCCTGTTGATTTTCAAACCCAGTGTAAAGTTAACTAAATAAAACTTTAAAGTTACATGGTCAACAATAAAGCTGTAACCTGTTTTTAATTTACAGAGCACAACCATGTAATGTGCAATGAAGTTAATGACAGCTTAAAAACTATTATAAGTCAACACACCCTGCAGACTCTCAAAACAATAAAGCCGTAGTCTAACCTGTTTTTAACTTACAGAGCACAACCATAATGTGCAATGCAATCAATGACAGCTTAAACTAGTCAACACACCCTGCTGACTCTCAAACCAGTGTAACATTATAACTGAATAAAACTGTAAGGTTACATGATCAACAATAAACCTGTAACCTCTTTCTAGCCAACGGTAATAATTAAGGTGATGGCAGCCAGCGGGACGTAAATGATTACGTTAATCGACCACCACAAGTTTGGCAAGTAAACAAACACTCATTCATCTTTTTATAACAAACGACAGTCGGAGTTAACCTCTCGTAGGTGTTTGCTGAAGCAAGAAGAAAGCTAACGTTAGATGGCCAATGCTGAGCTAAACATGTTCACTAACCTCAGGTTACTAACCTATTTTGCGTTCAGCCCTTCTTTGTTTGGGTCTTGTTGTATGAAGTTTTAAAGCAAAAGTTAATGATGAATGGCTCAGCAGCTGCGGGGTTTGTTGTTCTCTCTCACATGCGGCCGCATGCAGCAGATGCTACGTGTTACGTAGGGAGGTTATAGGTAACAGAGGGAGGGAATAACAGCAAGCTCATCAGACGTTTCCTAAAAATAAACATTATTCATGAGTCCCGCACCTTGAGTCCAAGTTGAGCCTAAAGTCTTTTGAGGACGAGTCTCAAATCGAGTCTGAAGTCACTGTGTGCTCGACTTAAGTCACACTCGAGTCCGAGTCTCTTACTCGAGTCCCCATGTATGGAGGACAACCATCAGATAGTGGGGATCTTTACCC
>JAPMOB010204816.1:0-10790 GCA_029875015.1 Lepomis gibbosus
AAAAAGTTTAGACACGACTTTGAATTCCTCAACTATCAATTATGATGTGTACTGAAATCAGTTGATGTGTGTGAGGCAAACGAAAAAAGCATAATATGAGTACTTTAATTAAAAATCTATCTACCTTTTAACCTTTAAAAACTAATGCCAAAGAACATCGCAACTTTCATCGCAACTTTTTAGAAAAGCGGCCGCAACATCAGGAATTTTAGGCCGCAACAATCACAAAAAAGGCCCGCAAAATCCTGGAGGGACTGCATTATGTTGCAGCAGTTGTGTGTGGCGTCACTATGATGACAAGCTACATTGAGGGGTACTATCTCTGGGTACTATTTGCAATGGAAAACTGAGCACGGCCAAACCGAGTTGAGTCGAGGCGAGGCGAGTTGAGCCGGTACTGTTAATGAAAGGTGGCTTAATTGTGATGGACCCAGTAAGAGAGAGACTTTAATTTGCGCATGTGTAACTCATTTGCTGTCTCTGGGCAAGGAGGGGTTAACATCTTCTGCTCTGACTGCAGCTGGGAGGGACTGGGAGGGATTGAGCTTCAGAGGTCTGGTTAAGATCACTTCTGTCAAACTCCACTACCCTTGATTTTGTTTATTTTCAAATTTGTAATCTTCACACCCAATTGAAGTTGACTCAAGTGACATCACTTGAGGCAATTTATCAGACACAGTTCCCTTTTGGAGCCAGAAAGGTTTTTATACAGCTTTTTTCCTCATATGTGTAGGACCTATACACAGACTTTGATATGTATAATCAGTGGAGTTCCATGTGCACAAAATGATGGTTAGCCAGTGGTCAGAGAAGTCAAATTAGATTTCTAAAAGTAACAGAAAAATAACTTGCTGCTTCAGTTAGTAGTAGGAATATACAATTGACCAAAACTACTGAGAAAACACCAAGTCTAAATATCAACAATTCCAGCATCATTATGTCTCAAAAAAATGTGTAACAATATCCAGTTTTATTTAGTTTGGTTTTAAATCCATTTATATTAACTCATTTGGTACATGACGGGTGGTCTGGATGAAGGGTTATCTGAACTTATTTGGTAGGGCTGTGGGAGTACATCAGTCAAAAAAGTGTCATCCACGCTCAGCTAGGCTCTATGTGAAATGGGCAGCACGGTTTGCATAGAAAAACAGTAGTTTTATTCTCATTTTTCTTTTTCTGTCAAATTCCTGCCAGGGTTAAAACTGCACTTGTTTTCACTCAACAAGCATTTCATTGTATTCACAATAAAAACAATCATTCAATTTCAGTCTCCTGTTTGTTTCGCCTTCTTCCACCCAAATAAAAACCACGATGAACGATGCACCCTTACCTCTGCCCTTGTTTCCTGAGGTTGCTCCTAGCCCAGGCTGTCTGCTTGTTCCCCAGTGTCATCCCTCCACCATGCTTCCCAAAGCCTATCTGCAGCTTTCAATGACAGTGTGCGCTATGTCCTATATATGCAGTAAGTGGAGAGGTGGGTGGATGCTTGCCACTGAATCGGTGGATGATAGCGAGAAGATGACAGGGCTTTGGAGGAGAGCTGGGTGTAAAGAAAGGGAAGGATAGCGAGGAGAGGGGAGGAGGGGGAGGGCAAGAAAAGTGATGAGGAGAGTTAAAGGGATGTATCTGTTAAAAAAGTTAGGATGAAGGGAGAGAATTAGGATGGAATGAGGATGTAAAGTAGAGAATAGGTACATTTTGCCCCATTTTGACAGGGTGGCTGTATGGATAGCTGGGAAGGAAAAGAGGATCAGAGAGAGGAGAGAAGAAGGAAAGAGAGGAAGATGACAGGAACATCTTTCTTGACAGGTACAAGTTTACTAGATGGGTAAGGACAGAATGAAGGAGGAGGAAGAGGAGAGGGATCAGGATGTGTAGCTGGTGGCAGGTAAATTGCTACACTGACAACATGGGGACTTTTTAACATATCCGACAGATTATACCCCATCTCCTCTGAGCCAGCTGAGATGCATGGAAAAAGACGGGAAAGTGTGCGAGCAGCAAGCTAGAATTTCAAACGTTTAAAGTGCCAGATTTTTTTTTTTCAGAAACCGTCATGAGCACGGGAGGAGGGGGAGAGCAAGAGAGTGAGTAAGAACTGGAGAGGGAGAGGGCAAGATCTCCAAGCGGCACGCATCGCTGAATTATTGAGGCCAGACGTGTGTAGAAGCAGAAGATAGATTTCCAGTGTTGATCCCTTCCTGCTGTCAAAAAGTTTAGTTGGACACGACCAACTCCAACAGTTGCGGTTGTTTTGTTGTTGTTCGGGGGTTTTCAGCGTTCACCACAGAGAAAGGCGGAACGTGTGGGAGGAGCAGCCTCGAAAAGTGTGGTTTTAGCAGAGTGTGTGCTTCCTGCCACTCATCAAGTTAAACCATACCTGTATGATAAGGTTTGTTTCTTGGCAGTCACTACCTGTGTGCCGGTTTTCCAAGTGACAGGTGAATATGTCTGTGATGAAGGTGCTACAGGGCGGCAAGAACGGTTGCCTGTATGCATGGCACTTTGCAAGCTGTGAAACCCCACCATTTGCTCAGTGTGAGTCAACAATATTGCAAATATTTTAAAGCCCCCTGGGGAGATTTGCACCTACTGTAAAGACTGGCACAGTGTGCCATTGCCAATAGATAAAATAACAAAAATTATACATGATATAAATTATATATAATGCATATTGTATGTATGTACACTCTCCGGCCACTTTATTAGGTACACCTTGCTATTACTGGGTAGGACCCCCCTTTGCCTTCAGAACTGCCTTAATTCTTCGTTCATTCAACAAGGAAACATAGCATCACGCAGTTGCTGCAGATTTGTTGGCTGCGCATCCATGATGAGAATCTCCCGTTCCACCACATCCCAAAGCTTCTCTATTGGATTGAAATCTGTCTGACTGTGGAGGCCATTGGAGTACAGTGAACTCATTGTCATGTTCAAAAAAACAGTTTGAGATGCTTTGAGCTTTGTGACATGGTGCATTATCCTGCTCGAAGTAGCCATCAGAAGATGGGTATACTGTGGTCATAAAGGGATGGACATGGTCAGCAACAATACTCAGGCTATTGCGTTTAAACAGCGCTTAGTTGGTACTAAGGGGCCCAAAGTGTGTCAAGAAAATATCCCCCACCCCATTACACCACCACCACCAGCCTGAACCATTGATACAAGGCAGGATGGATCCATGCTTTCATGTTTACACCAAACTCTGACCCTACCATCCGAATGTCGCATCTGAAATCAAGACTCATCAGGCCAGACAACGTTTTTCCAATCTTCTATTGTCCAATTTTGGTGAGCCTGTGAGAATTGTAGCTTCAGTTTCCTTTTCTTAGCTGACAGGAGTGGCACCCGGTGTGGTCTTCTGCTGCTGTAGCCCATCTGCTTCAAGGTATCGATGGTATCCTGCATACCTTGTTTGTAAGGAGTGGTTATTTGATTGTGTGGACATTTTTGTCCACACAACTGTGGCTCATTGGATACTTTCTCTTTTTCAGACCATTATCTGTAAACCCTAGAGATGGTTGTGCGTGAAAATCCCAGTAGATCCGCAGTTTTTGAAATACTCAGACCAGCCAGTCTGGCACCAACAATGATGCCACTTTCAAAGTCACTTAAATCCCCTTTCTTCCCCATTCTGATGCTCAGTTTGAACTTTAGCAAGTTGTCTTGAACACGTCTACATACCTAAAATGGATTGAGTTCCTGCCATGGAACTGATTAGTTATTTGTGTAAACAAACAATTGATGAGGTGTACCTAATAAGGTGTCCGGCAAGTCTATAATGTATATGTAAAAAACATTAACCCTCATCTATATTCTAACCAACTTTAATGGAAATCAGTTTTGTTTTGTATACTATTTACAACATTTCCTATTTCCTTTTTCACTTTCTAGATTAATGAAGAAATTGGTCAAAGTTTCACTTCATTCAGTAATGTGTTTTATTTACTGTAACACTATTTGTGATGTTTGAGCTTCTCTATGCAGAATGATGTGAAGAGTTTGACTCTAGAAAGCTGTTTTCACATTCTGTCTAATTTTACCACAAACAGAAACCCCATCAGAATAATTTAAAAGATGCTCTAATCACTTAAAACAATCTGCACAAAGTGGCTTTGAAACAATCTAACACATGTCAAAATGACTAATACTATGCAAACATTCACACAGAAAGTTTCTTGAAAAGAATGGAATGAAGCCAAAGAAAGACGTAAGTGCTGAGGACAGGACGGGGGGTGAAAGAGAAGGAAGTGAAGAAGAAAGAGAGTGACAGTGTGAGAGAAGTGCAGGAGGAGGCAGACGGTCTCTGATGTAAGCCATGTTCTCACCACTGTTCACAACCGTCCTGTCACCTTCATGAATAAGTTAGATGCCAAATGTTCCCTCCCTCTCATGTCCGTCCATGCAAACGTAGAAACACACACACACGCACTATAGCCTGTTGTTCCTTCACTCTCAAGGCACCGGAATGAAAACCTGCGCAAACAAAATAAACAAACACCAAAATAACAAAACAAACCTACACTCTAACAGCTTTGTTATTTTGGCCTCTACTACAGCATATTAAAATATTAAATTGCTCTGCATTCTCAAAATTGTGCTGAAAGACACAAACACAGACACACATACGTAGATATTCCTTCCCGCAAGAGGTGCTTGATAGTGTCTGACAGAGTGACAGGAGTACAGAGGAGCAAAGTGAAACCTCCCTGACAGTTTTTCCTACTCACAGAGCACCCACGTTGTCCTGTTACGCTCTGGACCATTCTCACCCAAAGAGGCATGCGTGGGCCTGTGTGTTATTACTGTGTGTGTGTGTGTGTGTGTGTGTGTGTTTGTGTGTGTGTGTGTCGGTGCAGAGAGATGAGAGTGGGTGAGAGTGAGGTAATGATGTATGCGTTACCAGCAAAAGGTAAATGTAGTGAGAGATGTTTGCGCACGTGCGTGTGAAAATTTGCGTGGGCTCTGGTGTGTGTGATTGTGCGTGTGGATGTGATCTGCATGAACAAGAACATCGTCATTCAAGAGAGTGAAATACAAAGACGGGAAAAAAGAAATAAAAATGAACCGACAGAAAGAGGGAATACATGATGATCTGTGAGCAAAAAATTGTAATAATTCCGCCGGCACTGCACTATAGACGCACGCTGCTGGAGCCTGCTTCTCCACATTTCACTCCTCATCAAACCACCTCATCATACCACTCATCGGAGTGGTATCAATTTTAAGATTTAAGTCTCTGCAAAGAAAGTGGAGTATTTCCCAGAAGTTATACTCACTAACCTTGTTATAAAATTGAGTATTCTTTCCTAGGTCCCCTCGAGTTTTTGCCTACCTCTGCCTCTTTACTTTCGTTGAGCAAAGAGGTGAAAAAATAAAACATTTTTTGAGAGGAGCCGCCCACTAACCAATAAGACTCACACAAAAGGTAGGCAGACCTTACGTTTCGGCGTAAAGACATATATACATATTACACTGACTTGCCAGACATGCCAGACTGTGCTTTCTAATGAGATATAACACTATCTAAACCTTTTTCGGGGCCCCACTGTGCCAGACTGCCCACCTCTACCTGTCACCTTGTGCCCACCCCAGGCTCAGAGTGTAACTGGCAGGAGGCAAGGTGATAAATCAGACCTCACAAGACATTGTCTTATAGCTCTTATCCTTTAGCCCCAGGTAGCAAGGCTACTGTAAAAAACACAGTCGACATATCACTTTGGCCATAGGCCTATGGCTCTGCTGCTGACCTGTGGGTTAATAGAGATGTTGTCAGGCTTTAATATCCAGTCAGCCATAGAGAAAAATAGGAAAATGGAGAGGAGAGAAGAGGAGACTCGAGAGCAAAACATGGCAATGAATTAGCTGAGCAAACAATAAAGCAAGGAGGCTGTGTACTGTACTGCATATGTGAATGTTCTCAAAGTATGACCCTTTTAATATTAAGGCAGCAAGGGCTACAATGCTACACAGTGGACATATTTAACACGGCTAAAAAAAATGGGAGCAACAGATAATTAAAGCATCGTGTGCACTGAAATTTTTATCAGAGGGGACGGGATCAGAGAGAGTGACAGAGATGAGTGGAGACAGAAAGAAAAAGAGGGAGGACCAGGAGGCAAAGAGGGTGTAGATACCACCACTCACGTCTAATAGGTAAACTAGTTCACATCTAAAATGTTCTATTTTTAATTGTGCTGAACAATAGAGAGTCTGATATAGATTACAAACAATAAAGACACATGCCACCATTCATCAGGTCTCCAGCTCTCTGCCAACCCATTATCTTTTCTGTGCAAAGAAAAGCACTCCTAATCGTCTAGCACTTTACACCATAATCAAGCTTCCTTAGCAGAATAAACAGACTTTTTCTGTCCTGCTTCTCATGTCTCCTTTCAGTTGGATCCATCTACTCTATCTAACTACTGGTTTGGCTTTTTAATATTTATTTATCTATATATCTGTTTATCTAATTTTCATTTGAACAGTTTGAGCAGCACTAATTAAATCCCAAGGATTTTGATTTAACGTAATAAGCGAGGGGAAGGTCATTTAGCAATCGCTGACATTACTGATCACATTAATGTAGAGAGGGTGAAATCTGTGAAGCAAAAAGAGGGCGTGTGTGCTTGTGAGTACAGTGAACAGAAATATAAAGCAAAGAGGTAAGGAGTAGGAGGAGGATTGTAGGTGTCAGATTGTGGGAGGTAAAAGATTATCATCAACTGCAGCTTAATGCTTCAGTCGCTTTCTATCACCGTCTCCCGTCCCCTCCTCCACTGCCTCCAAGTCACCAATAAATTATGGATGCTTATTAGAAAAGGGCAATATTCAGCGTCCAAAATAAACGCAGCAGTAAGAGACATATAAGAGACACAAACAAAAATTGCTGATGTGGGGAGAAGAAGAAGTCACAGGGGAGCCAGTGGCCAGGCCAGTTAAACCTGGAATGATCTCTTTCTAGGTCACCGGCTTCCAACCCATATGCCATGGCAAGCTAATGTACTGCAGCGAGTACAGCTCCACATGCTCAAATGATGCTCAAGTGTTGGGTGCTCGTCTACACACACACACACACACAGACTGCAAATATAAAACTAGCAGTGTATTCCAAACCTTTCATTCTTCCTTGGGCAACATCTTCAAAGTGATGTTAAATTTGTGCGCAATGTAGGCATTTTAAACTTTTTCACTTTCTGCATCTCTTGTAGTGCTTTGTTCTATGGCCAGTGGCAAGGCCTCAACTCTCCTGCTGCTGCAAGGGCCTTGCTCAAATCTAAAAAATTTTTTAAAAACACTGTTGAGCAAAATCATTGATTTAAGTTCATTAAATTTCCTGTTAACAAGCACATAATGATGCATCATATTGCAGGCTAATGCAGTTTGGATTCCATCTACAGCAGTGGCTAACGTGTTCACAGGGCGTCATGTGATGCAGCACCACAAAGATGTAGAGACACTTTTCTGGTACACTTTGTCTGTATTGATGCCATAACTGTTGAGTCTTTCAGATGAGGAGTAACATCCTGTGAGCTGAGTGGCATTTTCTGAACCTCCCCTAATCCTTAAGTCTGTTGAGTTGGTGCATGTGAATGACACATCATGCTTATAATTCCTGGGATTACAGATTAAAGGAAATTGCAAATATATATGTGCTATATATATATATATATGTGTGTATAGATATATATGTGTATACCAACCTAATGTGCAAAAACACATGGTGTGCAGCTTTTCCCTTTTCATCGCATTTCCTTGGCGCACTCGTCTATCCAATTGCTATGTGATGGACAGGTGTTACAAGTTTTTTGACAACCTATCAAAATTCGCAGAAGTGCAATCAATACAACACTGCTGCAAGAGAATCAGTGACTGATCTACAAGTCCCTGCTGAGCCAGCAAACTGTTGCAATGGGAAGAAAAGTGTGTCTGCCGTACAATCACATCCCACTTACAAATGCACACATGCACACACAGGCTAACAGGTTTGCAGGCTCACACACTTTGCATCCTGGCGCATGCATTTGGCACATGAGCTCACACGCATGCACGCACGAGCGCAAACACCTGCACACACAGACTTGCAGGTGTGAGCTAAGAAAAAAAATGCACGCATCCACACACACCCCAGAGAAGGCTACAGTAAATGAACCTCACAGCCGTCCAAACCACTGACATCAATCAGGCACGCTTACACCGTTCGGATCCCGACGGACAGTGAGTCTCATCTGTCTGCTAGAGCAAGTGCTAAACAATTCCAAAGTGAAGGAAACCATTTTATGCATATCTGGATACACAGCGAGCGAGCATGCCAAACTCGTTGGCTCTTTTCCCCATCTTCCCTACTCGTGTTGTTGACTGCAATTGTGTAGTTGATTTGTTCTCACTGAATGACTCTTTTTAGCAGCAATGATTTACCTACAAGAAATAGTTGTCGAGCAGGTAGGCGCAGCTGAGCACCACTACCACCACACAAGCCACCTGGGAATCTGAGGGCTGTGAAAGTTGGCCAATATGATTCCCATGAAGCTTTGGGACTCCCTCAGCAGAGATGGACAGGCTGTTGCTGCACATAAGACAAATAACCTTTAACGCTGTGCAGAAAACTATCATAGAACTACAAAAAAAACAAATTATCAAAGCAGCCTCCACCTCTGGCACTCACTGCATACCTTTCTGCTTCAATCGACTGCATATTTGTGACAGAGCCCATGAGGCACGGATGCACAAATTCTTCATGACAATCAGTGTATCGCCCTGTAGAGAACCCAAAACTGTTTCATACACTTATTATGGAAAAGAAATAAATGAGGACAAGAATGCACAAGGGCAAACCGGAGATGAGAGCCTTCTGCAGGACAGCATAACTAGATCAGAAAAGTCACTTCATGAAGAGACAACTGATTGAAAAAATGAACACACACTCCTAAAAAAATGAATGCTGGCAAAGTTCTGGGTACCATATATTTTTAAACTGTTACATTGCAAAATATCTGCTTATGTATGCCGGAAGTATCAGCAAAAACAGGTTTATGGTAAATCCTGGCTTTATCGAAGCGGGTAAGACCTACACTTGCAGGTAAAAAAATGATCCCAGATAAGTACATGTGATGCTACTAAAACTCAGGAACATTCTTTTTTCATTGTGATGCCATGTTTGACATTTCCCATAAAAAATTAATAAATAAATAAACTTGAGATCTCAACCAGTACTGTTGCAGCACAGACACTGCTCTGTCTGCAGCCGTGGTTTACGAAAAAAAAAAATTGCTTTAGTATTGTTTATTAAGACCTCAGTGTAATGCTTCAAATTGTGTCAACTACAGAACACATTACAGGCTAACAAAAGATTGCCCCCGTAAGTTGGTTCTAATTTACACTAATATTAACATGTCACCCGCTGTATGAAGTATTAGAGTGGTATAAGCCTGACTGGTTTGCAAATACTTCTACATGAGCCTATACGTATGCTTCGGCGAATGACAGACTGGCATTGTGTGACTGCAGGCTGCTGGGATTGATAATGACAACAGCACTTTATGCTACCATGACTAAACAGCCCTTGTTTTGAAATGGCTGCCACATTCCTTCAAATATCAAAATCAAAGTATCAAAGCTGACAGAACAGTTTGTGCGTTTGTCTCGCCCCAGAGGGACAAGGGGATGCGTATCTGGCCTGTAGCAGAAGAAACTGAGCGTCTGTGTTGCTGCGAGACAGTCTTAAGAGGGGACAAATCTCTGCTTCATCCTCAAAAGCACAGTATGACTGTCCTGTTTAACTTGACAAAGAAAAGCCTCATCTCAGAGAGCTCTGCCGGTCCTGTTGTCCTCTTAAAACCTGTTGGCTTTAAAAGTGTGTGCAGTCAGCATGGGACAGCTTGGTGAGATAAATAGTGGCCAAACAACAGTTTTACTGTACTGTGTGTAATAAGTACTAATCTGCAGGCCTAAAGTGATTTTTATAGCCATAAAGATTTATATCAGCCAAAAATGGAATTAGATTGGATTTACAGTAAGGGGGTTTCACATCCACTACATCCTGGATGTTTTCCCAACCGCCTGCTGTGACTATTGAGAAGTAATACCTCCCTTTCAAGTGAATTTGCTGTCGATCTCCATGCAGCTCTTCCCTCAGTAGTTTAAACGCCGGTTATTATACCGCCTCCCATTAGCGCGTTGCACTCAAACGCGGACAATATATGTGGCGCGGAGAAACCCTTAATTAAGGTTATGGGCTGATAATTGAACAAATTAACATCGCTGCTGCAGTGGAGCTCAGTCAGCCTGCACTAATAAAGTATGCATTGATGTAATAATAGGAATACATTTGTAAAGAGCGCGTTCTTACCGTAAACTCCTTGTCCCCAGGCCAGAGGACACACACTAGAAAATAACAAAATCCAGAAAAGCTCCATGTTCAGCTCAGTTCCGTCATAACCTAAGAAAGAGTGACACACACACACAAACACACACACACACAGAGGGAGAGAGGTGAACACAGTCACCCTCCAAACAAGAGGCAACATCTGAGTGATTGTTATGAAAAAGCAAGAAGAGATAAGAGGTTCTTTCAATTGTTCTTTTTTTAATGTTCAACTATGTCCCCTTCAACCCCTTAAGCCGTAAAAATAATATTACAGAGAAATTTAGCCCACGCCGCACAGACTACATCGTTTAATACAACTTAAAAGGAGGAGTAATTTACAAGTGGATTATTGAACGTTTACAAGCAGAGCTGCGTGTGTGTGCTAGAGAATTGGAAACTGACAGGATTGTTTGCTGTTTAGCGT
>JAPMOB010204818.1:0-15671 GCA_029875015.1 Lepomis gibbosus
GTAGCCTTTATTATTCATCCACATCTTACTTAGTATCTGTCCTGTCTTGTATCTTAGTTCTTTGTCCTGTACCCTAGTTCATGTCTTAGTGTTGACTCCTGGTCTTGTGTTCTCTGTTTAGCTTTGTGTGTACCCTTGTTCATTTACTGGTTCTGTTCAGCTCTCTTGTACCAGTCTGTCATTTGTTTTTGATTGTTCTCTCCATCTCAGCCCTGTGTCTTAGCTCCTAGTTCTGTCTGTTCCCCCAGTTGTCACTTTGTCAGCCTGTGTGTGTCTCTCTCTCTTTCTGTTTTCGCCTGCTGTCTCTGTCTGACTCGTTAGCCTCATGCTCCTCACCTGTATTCCTTCCTCCCAGCTCGTTACCCAGGTGTGTATATATACTTGTCTGTTCCCTTAGTCTGTGCCTGGTCATTGTTCGTGTTACCCCCCAGTCTGTCTGTCCCGTTATCAGCCTTGTTTGTCATGTCATTTTGGACTTCTGTTGGGATTACTTTGTTTTTGGACTCTCACCAGCCACTCTGTCTGTAAGTGTGCTCACCTTTTGTTTGCCTTTTGCCATATTAAACTATTGAACTGTACCTGCACCTCTCTACGTGTCCTGCGTTTGGGTCCACCTACCTGCCTCACCACCCCTGAAACGTAACAAGTCCTCTTCTTGATTCCCATTTCTGCAGTCAACGAAGCTGTCAGGCTCATCGTCAGCCCAGAAACTGGAAGGAGTGTAACATATCAAACCACCCGCAACCATTTGTTTGTAATTTTTATTTATTTATTTTCCAATAGTTTTAAGTTTCTCTCACATTGGTTAAGTTGAAGTCAGTTCCATCCACCCAGGTCCACTGTCCATCTAGCTCCACAAGTCCAGTCCAGCTGTAGCTGTATATAGTTTTAATCACACCTAAAATGTAGTGCTAGAAGTAACAATAAAAAATAGCTACAGGTTGTTTTGAAGCCGGTTAATTCTGAGAAATGTTGTGCTCTGATGTGTGTGCGCTTCATCACAGACCCGCTTACACTGGACACCCCCCACTAAAAACATATGGAGTCAAACTGGTGTAAAACCTCACCATTTCCTCCACATTATTGGCAACCACCAGGTGTGCCCCGTGTAATCGGCACTGCTCCTCTGCTTTGTGCCACGTTACGCGGGTGGTGGACGGCAAGTAGCAGCTACTCTGGAAAGACAGCCATCCATCTCTACATCTTCCTGGTGTGATGAAGATTAAGACACTACAGGAGAGTCTGACTGGTGGGGGGGGGGAACTGCATTCTGATTTTATTATTCAGCATTTACCTTCAACTATGGCAGGTGCTTGTGTGCGGACATCCGGCACAGTTTTTGCATCTTTGGTTTGGAAAGACACATTTTAAAATAAGTCTCATAGAGGGCATCAATTGTTTAGCAGCTTCATTATCATCTAGACATGGAAATAACTTCCTGACCTAATTTAGACGCTGACATTGTTCCATTGCTGATTCTCTCAAGGTGAAGTTTAACATCAGTTATTCCCTTGTTTATCTGTGAGAATTTGGGATACAAAAAATTGTTCAATGATAAGACAGAATATGATTTAGCTAAATGAAAACTGTATTAATGTATCAGGGTGTTTAAAGTCGTACATCTTATCTCAGTGACCATCAGCAGGATTAACAGCAGCAGCACCAGAACTCCATAGAGGACATAAATAAGCCCCAATGCTCTTCAAACCTATAAACAGTGACAGACATGTTTACTTGCTGGGGAGGGTTCAACAGCCCTTCACTCCAACTGGAGCAGAAACAGTCAACAGGCAGTACCTTTTCCAGATGTGTGGTCCGCAAACAGACACGCAGGGGTTTCTGAGTTTCCGAGCCTGATGACTGACCTCTTGAAGATTATCTAGCCGATAAAATACAACTACTTCAGCTAACTCAACACATACACCACGTGAAAACTCCTGCAACGCTCGCTCTGTCCCTCCCTCTCTTGATTTTCTTCCTGCGCACATCTGACCTCTCTCCTCCACATCATCCAATCACAATCCAACACATGCGTGACCATATTTAGATACATTTCTCTTATAAATTAACAGTCATTTATCAAACATAATAAAATAAAGCACACATCGGGACTTTTAATTAATTAATAATTTTTAGGATTTTTAAACATTTTAACCCTTTGAACATTTTAACCTACGATGAAGTTATTAATTTGTTTACCCGCAAAACTATTGATACGCTTTTTAACCGGGCTAGACCCTCCCCCTGCTAACTGTCTGGTGTCCCCATCAGACCCACAGTATTAGCAGTACACTACTAGTAACTAAAATCACCTGAGGAGGGAAGTTGTTAGTGGTATATTGTCTTTGGCCTTTGGACCATGTAGCTAATCTGAATGATCATGCCTTGATGAACTATAGTCATCGGTCTGTCTGTAGGCTGTCAAGGTTCAACATTTGACCTCCCACAGCCAAGGTGCTGACACCTCTCTCCTACAGATCTGTGTCCACCACAGGGTCTCAGTGTGGTTGTGGACATTCTCCCATTTGCTCTGTTGCTCCTACTCCCCAGGTAAGTTGGGAACACCGGGGTCGGTACTAACAGCAGGGTCATTCGGATCCAGACCAACTCCTTGCTCAATCCCTCGACTTTGGGTTTGAGTGCATGCACCAAGTCTCAACTGAGGTAAGCAGTTGTTACAATCCTGTTCAGAATCGTCTTGACTCACATGTCGACTTCCAGTATTGCACGTTGCTTGATGTGGCTTGTTAGGTTGTGCTTTCCTCTCGGGTTGAGCGGGCATCCTCGCCAAGTAACCAATGGGCAGCGGGTGATCTCTGTGCACTGTTTTTCGCCATACCAGTCCCTCTTTCTGGTTTGACTCGATAAACAGGAAGATTCAGCAACTTTGCAATCACTACGTAGGTTATAGAGTTACATCTGTCCTGTAGGCTAGTTTGTGTTTTCCAGTGATGCCAAGATTGCAAACCAGCACCCAGTCACCTTCCGCCAGTGTCGGGTTTCTGACTCTTGCATCATACAGGCTTTTGTTTCGTTCACTTACTTATTTCATTTCCAAATTTTCATATTCTAATCAAACGGCTGAAATCTGAGTGGGTATTCTGATGTGATCTTTTTAGTTGCAGGTCATTAAAAATAAAATATAGATTCTTTTAATCTCTCATATTTTTTTTTCTTCATGCATCTGCCACCGCTGCGCTGTGCGATACAGACATAACTGTTAACTGGTGTTGCAACTTTTGCACCTGCTGTCTGAACATCTGGACTTCACTTTCTGTTCCAGTGTCAGTAGCTTCCTTGTTTTCTTTTGACTTTGTTTTAGTGCGTGTGTCTTTCTGTTTGTCAACTCACTAAGTTTAGAACGCAGCTCCTGGATCTCAGTCTTCAACTGCTGGACTGATGTAGCTTTGGCTTTCAGCTCTTCACAGATTTTTACTTGTCTCACTGCTCTGTTTAATTTGCGTCAGGGCCGGCCCTGGTAGTGTTGGAGCCCTAGGCGAGATTTGAAATTTGCCCTGGCTCTGATTTGCGTCACCATTTCTCATATTCTTCTCACGAATCTCATTTAATAGCTTTAAGAATGTGAGGGGTTTTTCTTTTCTTTCTCTCAGTTTCAGATTTAGCAAAATATCATCTGACTCAGCAGCACCTCTGATGAGTTGGCTGATCCGAGGATGGTCTGCTCGGAGGCTGGGAGGGCCACCTTTCAGTAGTAGCTTGGTCAGTGAGCGCTCCAACTTTTCAAGAAGTCAGATAGCTGGGTGTTGATGCAGGCTCCTGAGTCTTCCTCAGACTCAGGGTCCCCAAACGCACTTTCTAAGGACTCTATACAGCAGTCGGCACAAGCATCAGACTTATTTAGACGCAAGGGCTTGAATTATCTCCAGAGCTGGCCCATTCAAGCTCTCAATTGTTCTCTTTTGATTTTCTCTGTACGAGCAGTCACTTTCTTTAATCATTAGGCGGGCTTGATCGAGCCACTGATCGAGGCCTTCCTCAACTGCAGATGTGGGATGATTACCAGAGAACATCCGCAGGTGTCATATGCATTATTCTCATTGGTAACTCTCTTGGTTTGGTGAAGCGAGTCTCCAACAGCTCGGATAATGAACTCAGGTGAACTCTCTGAGTCACAGGGATGACAGAGATTTTCCATGCTGAGTCTCCAATCAATGGTTGCAGATAGGGGGTAATGTGATCAGTTTGAGCGTCACACTGAATGTCTCTCACTTTTACTCTTCTAAATGCCTTCACTGACTGAGCAGCTTCTTTAACGTCTGGTTTGTCTGTGTCAGTCGGGACGTCACACAATACAAAAGTACCTTTTTGGGGCTAGGCCTGCGTCACTGGACCAGCTATAAAACTTTGAAACTCTCTGAGCGGCCGCCTGAGTAGCTAGTCATTTTGCTACAGCTGCTGCTCTATTATTTGAGCTTACCAGTAAGTCTGGGGATACCCAGCGTTGCCAGGTAGCTCATGTGGATAGTTAATGAAAAGATTGTGTGTTACTCATCCCTGTTTTTTTTTTTCTCCTATTCCCTCCCCTTCTCCCTCACTGTACTGCTGCTCTCTTTTATCATTTAGATGACAACAATCCCTGTGAGACAGCAGGCGGGGTTTAAAGGAGAAACAGCCCGCCAACACTAACATCAATAAAGGAGACGTGTCATTGTATTTATAGCTGGTTCTTTATTGTCCAACAAAAGCACCACACATGTTCTGTATATGCAACTTTTAGCCCTTTTGGTAACATGCACTCATAATTGCACATGTATATTGAAAACATCATTTACATTATTTTCCAACATATCACGCCTGTCATGTCGTTGAGGGCCGTCTCTCATTCTCATGCCCTGGTCTCACAGATGTATCGCTCTCTCATGTTACAGTCAGCATCATTCCACAGCTTGCGTCTGAGTTTCTGAGAACCATGAAGCTGGCCACAGTCCTCTCCGTTCTCCCTGTAGTCCCAGTTGTCAGGCTGACCTATGTCCCAAAAACTGGGAAAGCAGGAGGAACAAGGGATTTATCACATGTAGCGTAACATATCAAAACACCCAAAACTATTTGTTTGTGCTTTTGGTCAGCTTTATAACTTCACTTTTCCCTCACGTTTGGGTTGATTTGAAGTCTGTTCCATCCACCCAGCTCCAGTGTCCTTCGTGTTCACGCTCCACAAGTCCAATCCAATAGTTGTATCTGATTACAATTATTCTTGAAATGTAGTCCTAGAAGTAAAATTAAATAATAGCTACAGGTTATTTTAAAGCCTGTTAAGTCACACACCTCATAGAAGAAAATGGAAAGCCCTTGTTTAAAATATATGCAACCAAACTGGTGTAAATGTAAAACCTCACCAATTCCTCTGCATTATTCAGAACCACCAGGTGTGCTCCGTGTGTTTGGCACTGCGCCTCTGCTTGGTGCCAGGTAACAGCAGTGGGGGACAGAAAGTAGCAGCTACTCTGGTAAGACACCCATCCTTCCCTACATGTTCCTGGTGTGATCAAGGTTAAGACAAGTCAGGAGAATCTGACTGATTTCTGATTTTATTCATGTTGAAGTATTCTGTGTTTACCTCTAACTGGGGCAAGTGGCTGTAGGTAGACATCCGGCACAGTTTTTGCATCTTTAGTTTGGAAAGACACCATTTTAAAATAAAAGTTGCACAGAGGGCATCAATTGTTCAGTTACTTCATTATCATCCACATGTGGAAATAATTTCCTAACCTGTTTTGGATGCTGATATTGTTCCTCCATTATTGATTCTCTCAAGTTGAAGTTTAACATCAGTGATTTCTTTGTTCAACTGGGAGACTTTGGGATACAAAATAATTTCTATGATAAGACACAGAATGTGATTTAGTTAAATGAAAACTGTATTGATTAATCAGCTTTACTGAAGTGTTTAAAGTTGTACATCTTATTCCAGTGACCATCAGCAGGATTAACAGCAGCAGCACCAGGACTGCATAGAGGACACAAGCGCCAATCCTCTTCAAACCTATAAGCATTGACAGACATAGTTTAAGGTGAAATCTGAAAATAATTGTTTAATCAAAATCAAAATGTCCCTGTTTACCTGTTGGTTTAGTCATATTGAGCTCTCCTTGGATAGAGCTGTTCTCAGGCGACCCAAACTGGTGATACCGAGTTTCCATTCCTTAAAGAGACCAGGCATTTTTAGTGAATTCTTTTGAGAACTTACTCACATTACTGCTCAGTAATGTTAGACTAATTTTGAGAGTATTTGGAGGATGATGGCAAAACATCACTGTGGCGTAAAAACTCTTTACCAAATTATTAAAACCTTGCTTTAAAAAAGTAAAATAAAATAAAAAATAAAACATCATATCACATAGTTTTGCATATTCTTGCATTAGAACTATTCAATAATGAGGGGTGCCAGTTAGCTCACTGCTAAAGCCTTTCTGCTGCAGACCAGGTTCAACAGACCCATGGCCCTTTGCTGCACATCGTTCCCACTATCTTTATCTCCTACATTCCCTGCATCTCTTAACTGTACTTTCATCACTACAAGTAACGGAACACAATTGTACTGAATATTTTAATTAATTTGAGGAATAATGCCTGTCAAATAAACTTGATATCACAGAGAAGCCCTGATGACACCAACTGCTTCATGCCAAGGTTAGTAACTCTCCTTAGAATATAGTTTGACATGTTTAGGGTATGGCCAGGTATATCAAATGATATGACCCCTGGAAAACATTGACAATTTAATTAATTCAGTGAAACCAACATAAATTTAAAATGTACAGTTTAACAAACCTGATCCAAGATTTTAAAAGCATTTTTTTAAAAGATATTTTAATTTCTATCTAAAATTTCTAACTACATTGCTGTCATTTGTAATTTTGGAAAAGTAAAGCTTATGGTTGATAATAAAAATATTTAGCAGCCACTCAGTGTGCAGTGGCAAAAGAGAGGTCGACTAAATCTCACTTGTTTGTTTTTAAGCGGAACATGTTAACTATTAACGGCTCTATAAATAAAAGAGAATTCTACTGTTGTAAACTGCATTCAGTAATTTACAATAATTTTGTAAAAAGAGATGCAGCTAATTCTACTAAATGCTTTACTAAATTTAAATGATGATATAAAGGCAGTGTCTTTGATGATATAGACTATTTAATTCTCATTTGTACATAAATAATGGTGATTAATGCCAACTTCCACACATTTCTATATATGTTGAAACAAATAATTATTTAAAAAAAAAAGCATTTCAAGAACAAACATGTCCCACAAGAGAACATTTATCCCTTACCTTCATCAACCAGAATATCTCTGAATAGCTCTGTTTGGACTCTGATCATGACATCACAGAAGGAAAATCACAGTCCTCCCCTTTAAAAAGAAACACTGAATTACAAGCACAGAAAATGTGCCTACAATTATCCAGGTATTATCTGTCATTGCCTACAGTCCAATGATATAACAAATATGGCACACACAATTACATTTACATTTTGGGCTTTTATCAGACACTTTTGTCCAAAGTGACTAACAAGAAGTACATTTGTTGGAAGAAAGTGAAAAAGCATTAGTCAGTAGAGTAAGGATGTCAATAGACCAAGTTTCAAGGAAGTGAGTCTTGAGTGTCTTGCAGAAGCTGGTGGCTGACTCTGCTGTCCTGGAGAGACAGCAATGTCCTCAACAGTGACCTCTAAATCCATTTAAAGGGCAACTTTCCCCGGCGCAATGAGGAGTTGAGTCTTGTCAACGTTAAGCTTGACGTGATGCACATTCGTCCAAGTTGCTGATGTTGGCCAGACATTCTGCTGCGCGTGTTGCAATCAGGGTGTCAGAGGAAGGAAATGAGAGGAATAGTTGAGTATCGTCTGCATAATGGGGATAGGGGAAGCTGTGTAATATGATTACAGAGTGTAGTGATCCAGTACATAGGGAGAACAGGAGTGGTCCTAATAATGAGCCGCGGAGGACACCTGTGTCAAGACAGCAAGATCTGGACAAAGAGCCATTCCATGTGACATGATACCTGTGCGATTTTGTGAGGTAGGATGTGAAAAAGGATAACGCAGAGTCTGCAATGCAGAGTTCAGCAAGAGTGGAAAAGAGGACCGGGTGGTTCACGTTGTTGAATGCAGCAGACAGGTTGAGGAGAATGAGAACAGATTAGAGAGGTGAGGTTCTGACAGCTCGGAGGGACCCGTAACTGCGAGTAGGGCCGTCTGAGGGGAGTGTGCAGTCTTGAAGCCTGATTGATGAGGGTCATTAAGGTTGTTTTGTGAGAGATGGAGGGGATGAGGAGGGTCGAGAACATGGAAAACAGTCCCCTGGGGTTTGAAGGCATAAGAGTTGATTTTGCTCAGAGACCAGGCAGATTTGGCTGCTGCCACAGTAAAGGGAAAGTCTGAGAGAAAGTGAAGGTAGTAAGCACGGTCATCAGTAAAGTCTGATCTCTTTCATTTTCTCTCACTTCGCCGAAAATCTGTTCTGCAAGCCCAAATCTATTCGGACAGTTCCAAAGTGGAGGAACGAGAGGATAGCAGAGTGTAGGAGGCTTCTTCGGTTGACAGGAGAAAGAATTGTTCTGGAGATGGTAGTGAGCGGGGAGTTGAGGGAGAGTGAGATTTCAGCTTGTGGCAGGGGATGACAGTGTGAGTAGGGAAGTGGAGGTCTTCAGTTCATCTTTTGGTGGGGTTAAAGGTGCAATGTGTAGGAACTGAGACTACTCTTCACCTGTTGAATTCATTCTCCCAACATATCATATCACTCCAGCATATCACGTAGCCTATCAGGTCATAACTGCTGCTAACTGCTGTTAGCTAGTTAGCTCAGTTAGCCCTACAGCTAACTTAGCGGTCTTAGTGGACACAACATACAGTACCGAGGTGATTTACAGAGGCTCCGCGCAGGACTCTGACTCTGGGGGGAGACAGTGGGTTGAGGTGGGGACAGGAGAGGCGTCAAGAGGAGGGGAGTGAGACTGGTTATGCACAACTGAGTTTTCAGTGTACATGTCATGTTGATAATGGATGAAAAGATTGTGTGATCCCTGTTTTGCTTTCTATTGCTGCTCTCTTCTATCATTTAGATTACAACAATCCCTGTGAGAACTTCATCTGTGAGCAAGACATGACAGCAGCCATGTTTCAGCAAAGCAGATTGTAATGAAGGAAAGGCCCAGCTTCTCAATGACCACTATGAGTAAGGATCCGGGCAGGGCTGTAATGTGGCATACTGGGGCCAGCGTAACGTAAATTATTTATTTATATAATTTTTAAAAATGGGCCAACAGTCGGCCCATAAAGCATGGACAACGGCCCATTGGGTAATTTTCTATACTGACATTGGGCTGGCCCAATCACTTACTACCCCCCACCCCATCTGCTCTCTGTTTCTTGCGTTATGGGTCACAAAAAAAACATTCTTCGGAGGAGAAAATAACAGATATGTTTGATACCGGGGCTTGAAGTAGCTTTACCATCAGCTGCAGTACCCGATGTAGTGAAGGCACTTGATGGAGTAAAAGAGCTGTGGTGGCCACTGCCAGGCAGAAGAGGAGGTGTGTGAGAGTGAAACAGAGTGACAAAGTGGCCGTGATGGGCAGTGAGCAGGAGGAGAGAGGAGGTGAAGTGATGGAGTAGCTCAACCCGTAGGGGGAGAGGGTCATTTACAATGATGGTGACATGAAGCCACCACTTTTTGAAAGCATTTGTTAAGCAAAAATTAATAAGCTACTTATTACTTACTTAGCATTATATTTTATTATATTTTTACTTTGTAAATTGAATTGTCACCTGACACATGAATTTTGTGCTTCCCATTTTAAAGTGAAGACATTTCCACCACAAATTGGTGCAGAAAATATCTCCAGAATGCAGGAAATTAAGTGTTTAATGCTCAAAATCTTCTGGAGGAACACCCCCAGACCCACTTATTCAATATTTCAACTATAAATAGTTTTCCTAAATAGTAGGTCTATGAAAATATATTCTTGTCTTGTCATGGACACCAATCTTGTCCAATGTCCAATCTTGTAATCTGACCCCCTAAATGGAAGGATGGTGTTTTGGTGAGGGGTGTCTGACAAATTCCTCTGGGCCGCCTGAGCCATAAATGCCAGGGCCGATTTTTTTTTTTTGTCCCAGTCCAGCCCTGGATCCGGGGGTTAAAGGAGAAACAGGCCGCCAACACCTGCATCAATAAAGGAGAAGTGTCATCATATTCATAGTTGTTGTTTTTATTTTTTATATAAAATGGGTTATTTATGGGTTCACTGGTTTCACAGTACTGTACTGGTACATCAGGTTACAATGAATGGTTGATAAAAGGTTTCTTTTTTTATAGGAAAAGTGTTTTTTATGTGTACATCATTACATATTCAACCAAATAGAAAAATATGTTTTTTTGCCAGTAACTACCCAAAAGGTCCCTTCAGTGTATTTTGGAAGGAAACATCTTTGATCAGCACGATTTTTCCCCATGGCCTTAAAAATAACAACCACTTTTGCACGTAGACCTTAATTAATCACTACAACAATCTGCATCATTCCACGTCTTGCGTATCTGTCTTGTTGATAAAAGAAGCCGCCCACAGTCCTCTCCGTTCTTGCTGCAGGCCCAGTCATCAGGCCTGACCTTTATCCCAGAAACTGGGAAAGGAGGATTGATTCGTCACATACAGAGTAACATATAGAAACACCCAAAACTGTTTGTTTGTCCTTTTGGTCACTTTTTTTAGCGTCACGTTTCTCTCACGTTGGCGTTGAGTTGAAGTCAGTTCCAGCCACCCAGCTCCAGTGTCTCTCGTGTTCTCGCTCCACAACCCCAATCCGATAGTTGTATCCGATTTCAGCTATCAGACTGATTAAAGTCGTACATTTTATTCCAGTCACCATCAGCAGGGTTAACAGCAGCACTGCCTGAACACCACAGAGGAAAATAAACCACAATCCTCTTCAAACCTATAAACACTGACAGACATAGTTTAAGGTGACATCTGAAATTATTTTTTTTCTGTTATAAGGCAACATAAGCTGTTTATACTGAGTTTCCATTACTGAAAGGGAACAGGCATTTTTAGCAAAATGGTAAATGAGGTGAAGATGTTTTTTTGTGTCCACATGGTTTAGTTAAATTTAGAAGTTTTCAAATTTCAAAACAATTTTTTTTTTGTGGTATTACATTTCTGTTTTTAGTCATTTTTGAGATAATATTTGGAGGATGAAGCCAAAAATGTCACTGTGGTGTTCCAGATTATTATTATAATTATTGCTTTGCACTGTATCATAATGTGTGGCATGATCTCACATTAGAACTATTTAATAATGGGGCTGCCAATTAGTTCACTGCTACAGCCTTGCTGCAGCGGCCCCACAGCTCTTTGCTGCGTGTCATCCCTTCTCTCTCTATCTCCCACATGTCATATATCTTTCTTCAAGCACCACCAAATTTCATTCCCTCAAGAGCCCATCTTGCATTCATTATCATTGCAGCTTCCCTCCTTATTTATTAGGGACGGGTTTCTAAATATCTTTACAATTCATATTGCTGTATATAGCCTAGTATCAAGTTTCTTTTATCATTTATCACATGGTATATAGTCCTTTTTTTTTTTTTTTACATTTTTAAAAGTTATTTATCGGTACATCTGTTCTTTTACTTCTTCTGCTGTGACACTTTAATTACCCTATTGTTAGATCGCAAGTTAGTCACCCCTGTCCAGGAGGTACTGGTCCACCTCTCTGACCCTCCAGGTCTATGGGTATTACCCTACATATACCACCTCAGCCAAGCCTGTTAACGACAGCTCTTTTCTCATTGATGAGTGCGCTTGGTATGGTTGTTAGGATAGTATTTATTGGCCAGGAAAATAGGCCACAAGGATAAGTTTATTTCTTTTGCTACAGCTGTTTATTAGATTGACGTTAAACACACTATGAATTACTGCCTTAGTGAAGATGTCTACTACTTGTCTACTACTTCTATTTTAAATGCCTTGTTTACATATTTTTAACAAAGTTAATCAAAGGCAAGTGAACAACTTAGACTGATTAAAATTAATTAAAAATGATAAAATGTTTAAAATTCAAAACCTGATGAAAATAGTTGAGCTTGAGTAATTTAGATAGAAAGGGAGGGGAAGGAGTTGTCTTGGCCAGCAAAATCCTTGGTGGTGATAATCCTGCTCCGAGCCTGGTGCCTTGAGGTCTGCCAAGGAATAACCACAATCTGTTTTGACCACTCTTTATGAATATTCCTCCGAGGCCGATGTCCTCTTGTCACCTCTGCCATCAGATCTCAACTTATTTGATTGACACTATCTAATCTTATTTGCTGAAACTCAACAGTGATTTTAATTAACACTTCACTTACATTCTTACACTGTTGTTGTTTTATAATTTCACATATTTTAATGTAAAATGCCCATGATCCTCCAGGGGAGATAAGGTTGCCAAAGAGGCCACAAAAAAGAGATTACGTCGATGTGGCAGTTGGCTCCAATAAAAACAGAATTCAAGAGTATTATAAAAACAGAGAATGAAGGTAAGTTTGCAAAAGTAATGGGAGGAAGAGAAGAAAGGTTCTACAGAGTTCAGAGGAAAGTGGGAGTAATTAAGTGTGTAGGAGCTTGATGAGTTTATAGAATATCAGTCATTCTGATCCACACTAAGTAATGCCCCAATTTGATATTTATAAACCGCCAATACATTCATAAAGGAGAAGAACCTCCATGAGTAGTAATACTATATAATACTACTCCGATATTGTTTTTATTCATTACACTTCCGACTACTCTGCATTGCTATTTACCTTGACACTTCTGTTAAAACTGTATACTACTGTAAATATCCACATTTATTATCATTTATTATAATATTTCTAGATCTTATACGTTATTATATTCTATACTTACCCACTTCTACTGTTATTCCTATTCCTTTTATGCCTTACAAGTGTATGTAAAAATAAATTTCACCTGGGGAATCAATATCTGATTCTGATTCCGGTGGGTGCAGTTCACAGCCTCGCTGCTTGGTGGCGCTGTAGAGCTGTGCGCCTCCCACGTGACACCTCTGTACTAAAGTCCTTCCGGTCTCTTCGTCTGACAGAAAGGAAAATGGCGGCTCTCGGACGGCTCTCTCAAGCTTTGCTGAGGTCTTCTTTGACCCAGAGCCGGCGTCAGCTTTCCGCTGCCGCTGCTGCCGGTCACGGCGAGCAGGCAGGTAATTGTAGCACCTGACTTTTTAAAATCTCACTGGTTGTGGTTCATGTCATTTCTGTTTTTGACGTTAAGTTTCAAAATGTGACCTTGCTGAGCTAGCGTTAGCATTAGCAGCAACCGTTAGCTTGACATCCTTGAGCGCAGAGCAGAAGAAGCTGCTCCAACAGCTTTCTAAATTAAATTGGCATTAACCTACAGCCTCTCACTTCATTAGAGGTCACTCGTAATGTCTTAATGTAGTTTAAATTCACTTTAGTTTGTTGATTACACCGATTGAGAGTGGAGCAGTGTCAAGATCAATTCGTCCTGCAAAGCTAAACAGCAACAACAGTGACACTCTGATCAGGTCAAAGATATTCGTGAGATATGAGCAAAAACTACTTATAAAGTAAGTATGAGGAGGGTTAAATTAATATCATTACCACGAGCTAAATAAATATGTAACAAACAGAGAAAAGCTTGCATGAATTAATTGAGGGAGTTTGTTATATTACTTGAAAATGGGATAATTACTCAATAAAATAAATCAAATTAATAATGTCCAGTTAGGGAGATGACCTATATCTTTTACAGGCTTGGGGTTAAATTTGACTTTAGTTAACAGCATGTTATGGCGTCCTATGACGTAAGTGGGACCTTTCAATGATTTCCAGAAGTCTTTAAAGTGTTAACCAAGCATCAATTATCACATTTATTCAATTAAGACATAATAAAACCTCACTGCTGTTTAATTTGATGGAAGCTCTTGTTGGAACTGATGGTGAAACTGTTCTAAAATAAGATTATGGCTTTTTGAAGTTATACAGTGAAAACATTTTGAATCACACATGTAAAACTGCACTTTTTGTTTGAAATATTCATGGTTTCGTCTGGCCTTAACTGGGAGGCGAGAGATTAATTCTGGAAGCTCTCTGCCAGGGCTGCAAATAATGATTATTTTTATTATTTATTAATTGATAAGTTTGTAGGTCAAAAAAAATTGGTGAAAAACGACGATCAGTCTTTCCCAAAGCCCAAGGTGACTTCCTCAAATGTCCTGTTTTGTTTTCAACCCAATGATATTCAGTTTACTGTCACGGAGGAGCAAAGAAACCAGGAAATATTCAGTTGCATCAGTTTGTATGTTTGTTCTTCAAATCTTTATTTAACTCAAAGTGATTAATTGATCATCAAAATAGTTGTCAATTAATTTAATAATTGACAACTAATCGTCGCAGCTCTACACAAAAACATTTGCATCATGTTTACAGTCACTCCCTTTAAAAGCATCCCAGGGTTTATAAATCTGTTTAAACTTGGTGGATGACTATTCCAAGCTTTGTTTTGTTTTATCACTTTTAAAACTAGAAGCTTCCAGTAGAAGCATAAGATCTCATAACCAACATTTCCTAATGTCAAACTTTACTGTGTACAGATTCAAAACAACATAAAGAAACTTAATTTTCTTATATCTCAACGGAGCTTCTTATGGCTAAAGAGCAGCCAACAATCTTAGTGTGGTTGGATTCATAATTTCTTTGTTAAACTAAACAATCTTGTCTTTCTTTTCCAGCCAAGACATGGAAGATCCTCACTTTCGTGGTTGCCCTACCTGGTGTTGGAGTGTGCATGTTGAACATGTTCTTGAAAGAGCAGCATCATAGCCACGAACAGCCCGAGTTTGTCCCTTACCCCCATCTTCGCATTCGCACAAAGGTTTGTTTTTATGCAACCTAAATATTTCACATCCCAAAATGTCTGTTTACTTTTATCAATATTTTGACTTATGTGTTGTCTCGTTCTTTTTTTCATTCTCACAGCGTTTCCCTTGGGGAGATGGCAACAAATCCCTTTTCCACAACTCCCATGTGAATGCTCTTCCTGACGGCTATGAGGGTCATGAGTAAACCCTCTCTTCAGACCTCCTAACTGGCACAGGGACCAGTATCCCCCTCAGCGTTTCTAACTGGACCACACATCCATTCACAGTTTACTCTATTTTATTTCTGTTGTGTTTACCTCTGTGCTCTGAACATGGGGCACCCGAACCAACTGTTTCTTTTTTTTTGTTCTGGACCATTAACCAAAATGTCTGCTTAAACTTAATTAACATAAATAAAGTAACTATTACCTCAATTCATGTTTTCTTTCTTCTGTGTGTTTTTCACCTCCAGAAGTATTGTTTAAAATGAACAGGCCTTTTTTNGACAAGTAATGGCAGTAAAACTGGTTTAAGATCTCTCCCTTTCTGGTCTACAGGGCCCTTAAATAGGCCCTGTAGTGCCTTGGTTTGCCCACACAGGTGATTTCACTGTAATACAGGCCGTGTTTGACGGGTCCTGCACTTGTGTTTTTTCAACTGTAAAGGTGGAACAAATTATATCCTATCATTTCTTAAAATGACAGAGTACATCATGTCTACATGATTCCCAGCTTTCAAGTTCATGTGGGTTTCTTTTTGTTTCTTTTCACAGTT
>JAPMOB010204822.1:0-21773 GCA_029875015.1 Lepomis gibbosus
CTCTAGCTAATCAGTCTCTTGTTGTCTTCTTGACGAGGACAAGTACGTGTGAGAAATACCTAAACCTATAATGTCAAATACTTATGGAGTCAGCTTCATTACTCTAAGCTAGACCTGTCTTACCTTTCCCTGTTACATTAATTAAGACACCTAAGAAACATTCCCAACAGTGTGGTTTAAGAAAAGATCATGGTTTGGCTTAAAGCCCCCCTCCAGTGTATTTTGACATTTCTATGATATTTAATATTTTTCTGAGTCATTTCCTTACAATGTTGATTAACCACATAGTTCGCCAAATATTTTTTGACAAATATCTTAATTTTGAGCTCAAAGTTGCAAAAGTTGCTTAGTTGTTAAAACGGGGTGGTGATGTATGACTATAGTAATTCCATAAGTCATACGTCATTCTCCAAGCTTGCGCAGATGCACTGTCACGCCTCGTTAAAAAATTGTCATGCTGTCACGCCAAATTAAGTCAGAGCATCAAACTGATAAACATCGTTGTGAGCTAGCTAACCAATTTATCATGTAATGTACTTAGAAGTTACAGCAGGTATGTTCATTATGGCATTTGTGCGTGCGGTGTTAGATAGATGACCGAAAACGCATTGCACTTTCACCTGGCTGCCAACGTCTTATACGCAGTCTGCAACATGCATTTTACTGACGGACAATTTACCAATGCATTGGCAGAGAGTTATTGCGTGCAGTGCGTGACAGGACCATCGACTGTGTGATTGATAACAGCTCCCGCCAGACAGGGTAGTGATGTTAACACAGCATATCGTTAGTGAACACTCCAGCCAGTCAGTTTTTGGTTGTCATGGTAATGTATTACGTCTGACTATTAACCACACCCCCATTCTCTGTTTGAGAAAGAATGTTACCAAAAACGGCAGTTAAAACCAAAACTGCCGGGAAGGTGGCTTTAACGTTACTTACATGTTAGGGTTAGGGCAAGTGCCTTACGTAACTTAAAACATGTAAACATTTAAAAACATTGTTGACTTTGTTTCACACGGGAAACACAGTCCTCCTGACTGAAAGTCCTGTTTCCGTCCACCCCAACCACCTCCTTAGTCAGTCTTTTCTGTTAAATATCCTACACCTATCTTTAGCGTTCAAAAACAATGCTACAGGGCTTCCCCAGTCTGTTGAAGTATGGTGCTAAGGAACTTCTCAGAGTGTTACAAACTGACGCCAATGGCTCTTGATCATGTGACGACTTGGGAGTGAGAACAGGTTGTCATTTCAGCTGACAAAATTGATCATTACCGTCTATATATGAGAAAGTTATTGTACACTGTATGTGAGAAAGGAGTGATTGATTGCCATCGTAACAGTAACTAAACAGGGCGGGCCTTAGCATGCAATTAATTGCATGTGCAAGTGTTTGTGCTGCTGTGCATTGATGTGTTAACGCTTTACCATCATGAAGACGCAGGCAATGGTCATAAAGATGTTGGCAATGGCCACCACTGTCTGGTCGGCTGAGATGGCCAGAGCCATGGAGGTGGCCGTGTAGGACACAAGAGTCACAGAGAACATGAAGAGGAAGAAGGCTTCAGCTGTCGGCTTCAGACCTGCGCACACACAGTTGTGTTTGAATAACTTTAGGGGGTATTACATTGACTTATATTCAATCCTTGGAGACTTACCATACCCATAAGTGCTACTTGCATAAACCTAACCCTACACACTAAACCAAGTCTTCACCTTAAAATTTAATGATTTGTGTTATGGAAACTTGCATTTTGTCCCCATAAGTGAGGCAATTCCCCACAATGTCACTGTGTAAACAGATTTATGTCTCCACAACATTGGTACCATGGTTATGCTCAATTTCTTTTTAAATGAATTCATACTCATGTGAACGACATCTTCTATAAACAAATAATCTAAAGTTATTATTTATAAATACTTTGTCTTTGTATGTCCTTATTGGAAGTTGAATTGAAAAAAAGCATCAGTGTTATCTGTCAGAAGATAAGAATTATACCAAAACTAGGAAAGTAAATAAAATATAAAGCCAAACTTTTAAAAAAATCCCTTGAGGACAAACTAAAAATAAAAAATCTCCAAATAAAAGGAGGGATGGCCTTAAATGTATGAAATGAGTATATGAAAATGTAAAACGTGTTGCAACTAACAATTATTTTCATTATCAGTGAAACTGTTTATTATTTTTTGGATGCATGGGTTAATTGTAACATCTATAAAATGTGGGAAAATAGTGGAAAATGACCATTACAGCTTTCCAACTCTTGGAATTAAAGTCTAACTGACTAACAAAACTTGACTATGATTACTTGAGTATTAAAATAGTTAGTTTTCTGCTGTAAATACAGTATAAGCAAAGCTCACAACTTAGCATGTTAGTGTCCTACCCACCAATCATGAAGTACGCCACACAGCTGAAGACTATGGCGGGGATGGTCCTCAGCGTTAAGATGTCAGACAGGATCTTACACAGGAAGTACACAGACAGCCTGTAGTAACCGCTGATATACTCGTGACTGATGAGAGACAGAATCAAAGGTCATCAAATGACAGTGAGAGGTAACGGTTCTCTGAGCGGTCCTGCACACCAGAAAGATACTGAGACATCATGGCAATGTTGTCAAGACTCTGTTCCCACCTGGGAACAAAATCCAGGTCCCTATAAAGGTAAATAACCTTTAAATTTTGATTTAAAAAGGGATAGTTCGTTTTGGTAAATACAAACCAGTTCTCAACCCAGTCTTATTTGGAAATTCTAACCAGATGTTGCAAATTTATTATTGCCAACTTGATCATGGAGCCCTATGCGTGCAAAATCGATGCTAAAGGGGTACCCAAGGAGTTAAAAAGCGACGCCAAGGAGTCTCGGCCACAAGTCCATATGCGACGAGTTGAGAGTGACAACGTGTTGTAAATACACATCTCAGCTTTCGTTCAGACTGTGAGAGCTGATTGAGACTGGTTTTATGTTTATGTGTTAAGACATGGACAGATATTGGACAGAGACAGGCTAGATTTTTCCTACTGTTTCCAGTATTTATGCTAAGCTTATGTTGATTATCTCATTCACTTTCAAGATCTCTCAAAATAAACCGTTCCTTTAACCCATAAATAAAATGTTGACTGTGTGGAGACCTGACTTTTGTCCCCAGATTGTGACTAAATTAACAATGTGATCACACACACTGATATTGATCATCTCACTCTAAGAAAGACATATAGTAGAGTAAGAATAATTCTGCAAATGTTGACTTGATTCGGTAAGGTTTGGTTTTAAATATTTAAAATGTGTGTTGTTTGTTTGTCAAACCCACATGAAGAGTTTTCTCTCTGCGATAAAGAGTTCAGCCGATGACAGGGAGCTGAAACACTGATTCACAACGATGAAGAAGAGCGCGCCAAACCTGGAAACACAACAATGCAATCAATACACAGGCCGATATGGTCTGATCCAGTACATGCACTGCAAATAAGGGCAGCTAAAAGATACTATTCTTAAATTACATGTAATTTAAGAATACTGTAACAGTGTATCTTTTCATACATTAAATTATGAGTATGGCAAATGCTACTTTTCACTGTATTACATTTATTTCTACTAAAGTAACTAGTCAACATCTACTAGATCATAAACACAATAATGTGAAACTGGTACACACCAAAACAAAAAAGTTTCTAGCGTTAAACGTTTATTAATATTTATTCTTTGTCAATAAACCTTATGCATAGTCCATGGCGTTTTTACAGTAGATGACCTGAATTATGTAAATACTCTAAAACTAAAACTGTCAAAAGATAAGTTAATTAAAAACTAAGACTAATGAATGAATTAAATAATGTAAGAAATTATAAAAATATAAATCCAGACTTTAAAAATATGTTGAGAATTAACTAAAAATAAAGTGAAATTGTAATATAAGCTCCAAAGAAAAAGAGCATGGTCTTAAATGACAATATAACAATAAGGGCTATAACTTTCACACTATTTCCATAAGAAATTAATCTGTTGATTATTATTTTTGAATGTATAGATATGTAAATAGTGACAATCTTCGTGCTGCTTTTACTAATAGTTTCACAAGTTTCCATTAGCTATACAACTACAACAGACGTTGCTCACTTTAAAAAAGAAAAACTAAGTTACAAAACTCTTGTATATGAAGTTTCACCAAATACTGAATTATAAATTACATAATGAATCAAACCACAATAAAATACCTGTTCTGCATGCCACTTTGATCCTCTTTGACGTTAAAGAAAATGGCTCCTACGACCAGAGCGAGGAACAAGGTTACGGCCACCTAGACAAAATTAAAACAAAGTATAGACAATTAGTACAAGTTGCTGTGTTGAGTGTGATGAACCTGCACGGCAAACACAACAACTGCACATCGATTCCACTCTCATAAATAAAAAGGCCAGCAGCCAGTAAGGTGGAGCGGTAATGTCCAGGCATCTCCGCTGGTTACCTAGCAACTGCTCGAGCCAAGAAAGACCTGAACCAAGGAGTGCGACCGAGTCTATGGTCAGAGGGTTAAGCCTCATAAAAAGGTTGAATTAGTATTTTTATATAAATTTCAATATAATTGGTGTGCTTGCCAGCAAGCAGATTGCTTCCAGTGTTTATGCTAAGCTAAGCTAACCAGCTGAAGTCTTTAGCTTTACTTTTAAAATACCGACATCAGAACGGTATTGATTTTCTCATAACTCACAGCCACAAAGCGAGTGTTTTTCCAAAAATGTTAAAGTTTTGCTTTCAGCCCGTCCCGAACAGAAAAGCTTCTGTAGGTTGTACAGCTTAATACAGCGCATATTTAGGCTACGCTTTTTAGTAAGGGCGAGACCTCTAGTTGCAGAAATTGTAAGGGGATGTTGTACAGTCCATATAAGCAGGAGGTGGGGTAGATGGATGCATCAAGTAAACTCAGGGCTTTCACTCAGGAGACAGAGTCTCACGTGAGAGAAAGTAAAAGTTGTTTTAGCATGACGTTTTGTAGATGACTTATATAATGAATTTATTTTAACACAAACCACCATCCTTGCCCAAACCTGGCTATGTAGTTTTGTTGCCTTAACATAACCCAACTTCCACCATTAATGTTAATCACGTGTTATGCGTTAAACATTATGTGACTTATGTAACATAGGCCTACTTGCAAGCCTGTCACTGGACTGGTACTTGCCAACGCTTGTTGTAGCGCACCCTCACCAGAAAAAACAACCGTTCAATTATTATGCTGCTTATTAACAGCCATGTTTACGTTTTAAGCAACCTCTAAAGGCCATACGACGGCAGGATGAGGTCAGAAGACACGGCGACAAAGTCCATGTGAGGAGTTAAGATGGGTCAGACCCAAGATGTTCACACAGGAGAACGGTGTTTGTAACTTATGTGAAACCAAATGAATGTAGTTATTTTTAATTTTAAGACAAGTTAGATTACTGATTTCCATCACATGACTTATATAACCTAAACCTAACCAAACTATGAGTTTAACATTTTTGTTTTTAATTGTACAAACAAGACAGAGCATGAGCCCCAAACTTTTTTGCTGTTGTATCAGGTTATCACTGTCACAAAAACAATGTAACGATGATTTCTGTTTTTTGTAATGGAAAAAAGTGAGTAGGAAACCAAACTCCAACTTTTAAATCAACTTTAAAAACTACAATAATCACCACATGTTTCTATGATGAAGGCTGCCTACCAAAACACTTTAGACTGGTATTGTTCAGTATGCTTGATGTTCCTACCTGAGCAATGGAGGTCTGAGGGTTGAGCATGAGGTTGCGGAACGTTCTCTTGAGAACCCATCTGAACTGGGTCATGAAACCGGTGTTGTAGGTGATGGTTCTGGTGGTAGCAGTAGTGGCTGTTGGCTTACCCTGAATTATCCTTTCTGAGAGAGACAGGAGGTAATGAAGGTTTTTATTTGATATGTATTCATGTAAAACTGTCGGTTCTCTCTGAAGTAATGTCCTCAGTTTGATTTTTTTCAGTTTGTATACAATAATAGAGACAACAGAACCATATTTATTTTTAAAACTCACAAAACAGTTGAAAAACATCAAAAAGATTTCCGCAGTCTGAAAAAGGTGTTTTGATTATTGGCTGTCTGTTGAAATATGAAATTTGTCTTTAATTCCCCAGTATAAAAAAGTACATAAGGCTTAATTTTGTATTGCTTAATTTTAATATTGAAATTTTTGCTTTTTGGTTATTCATGCGGTTTTACAGCATAATGTATTTATTATCCCTCCTAGAAATTCAATGTCAAACATCATTTATCATGAGTTTAGTTCATGTATTTGTTGCACAATTCCTCAAAATTCTGAACTTTAATCACACTTAAATTCAGTGATATTTTAAAATCAAATTAAAGGTGACGATAAGATTTTAGTGAACCTGGGGGGAATTCACAAGCTACCAGCAGTTTATAAAGTGATTTAATGAGCTCCACTTTTACCAGCTGAAATATTAAAGTGAAGAACACATTAATGCATACATAATTAGAATCCAAATATTTTAATACACATTATTTAAAAATGATCACCATAAAGGGTACTTTTGAACTAATGTAAAATTTGGAGTGCAGGACTTATAGCAGTATTTCTACATTGTGGTATTTCTATTTGTTATGTAAAACTTCCACTGTGTAAATTATCAGCTAGCATTTCTTTCAAAGGACTGATGGGCAGTTTGATGAAGCAGATTTGGGAGTTTAGACACTTAATTACAGATGAAAAACTCGACACTGTGACCGTTTGTACCTACCCAGCTCTGCTTTGGTCTGTTTGAAGTAGCTGCAGTTTCTGTATTCCTCTACAAGTTTCTCCTCGATCCCCCGTCTGGACATCGACAAAGAGTTTGAATCTAGATCTATATCTGGAGGAAAGGAAGGCATTCAGGATTGTCCAAACAGGGAAAAGAAAATGAAAACATACAAAACTACTGTAATTAAATGGTTCCTGTTGGACTAAAGAATTGTCCTCGCCACAGGAAATACATTTAGGTCTCTGGTCCAAACACACCTTCGCTGTCAATATTGCTGTAGGTGACGGCAGTTGAGTCTCCATTAATGATGTCCAGGAAGAAGTCAGCAGGGTTGTTGTGGGGCTCACAGGTGTATCCTGGGAAATGGAGTTACAAACCAAGTTACATTCATCACCTTTGCATCAGGCAAAAGTTAAATTAAATCAAAGTAAAATTTTTGTTCCTACCAATATCTGAGAAATAGTCCAGTGCTTTCTGTGCTGGACCATGGTAAACCTGATTTTAGATAAAACAAGAGTTACTGTGAAGTTATGTTACATAAAATATAACAGCTGATGTGTTTTATAGAGGGAAAACAGGTTGACAACAGGTTGACAAAAGAAAAAGTTAAGAAAACTAAACTTAATAATGAAAAAACAACAGGAGATCAACAAAAATGAAACAAAGGGACAAGAAAAAGTAAATAAAGAGTAACAGAAAAGACAAGCAAGAAAAGAAAGAGCAGAAAGAGAGAAAGCAACAGTAAGAAAATAAGACAACACTAAGTGACGAGAAAAAACAAATCAAACAGTGACAATAAATATTGATGAAAAAAGCAGCAAAACAGAAATGGTGACAAAAAAATTATAGTGCACTGAAAGAGAGAAGTAAGGAGCAATCAAGGGAGAAACATGCAGATTAAAGGAAAAGACAGAATTAAGAGTTTGAAAGTAAAGAAATAAAGATAAAAGGATGGAAACACCGCAAACAAGCGGAGGTCGTGACCTGTTTGCCGTTGACCAGCAGGGTGAGGCTGTCAAACAGGCGGTAGATGGAGTATCGAGGCTGGTGGATGGACAGGATGATGGTGCGACCATTGTTTGCCATCCTGAAGAAACCAGAATGACATGTTAAGAGTAACTTCAGCTGTACACACACACACACGTGGGTTTATGTAACGCAGACACAATAAAACATTCTATAAATGCTGTTTTTGGAAAATGCACAGAGCAGGTTTGAAGTGTGTTTGAGCAACGTACAGCAGGTAATTTGATGAGAAACATCCAGTAACAGTGCTTATCTTTCTGCAACAATACGCTGAAGCTGAAGATTAAACTTGACATAAACATTCAAACACTTTTTAATGCTTTCTCAGAAATAAAGTTTAAATAAACAAAAACAATGGTCATTATATAATTCTATAGGACACACTTGTGTTTTTATGTTGACAACCAAGTTAAAAAATTTAAAGAAAAGTGAAATATTAATTTACAACAGGCAAAATAAGGGGCAGCTTTATTTATACAGCACATTTTTGAACACAGGCAGTTCATTCATTTACATAGACAAAAGAAAAGCATTACAATGACTTGCACAAACAATAGGCAATAAAAACTAGTGTTGAGAATAAAATGAGAATTTCAAATGTATTTTAAATTAAACAACCAGACCAGAGATTTGCTGCAGTGAAGCATTAAGTTGTATTGGGGGATAAACTCATATGATGAGCATGCCAACTAAGCATAATGTATAATATCCATTGATCTGAATTACTCGCGTCCTTTTTCAGCCACTGTGGATGTTTGCATTTTAAAGTCTCAGCCAAACTGTATTTTGTAGTAACGTTACAAGCACCACAAGATGGCGATGGCTACATTTAAAGTACCCTATAGGAACAGTGCAAGATGCTGTGTGTGGGCCTGTTTGACTGCAAGCATTGCACTATACTTGTGAGGTCTGACAGCGTTGTGGGACCAAATTACATAAATTACTGGACCCAACAAGCTCAAAGGTCTTTTTGAGGGTCAAGACTTGGTTTAAAGGTTCAGAATTAGGTGAAGGTTTAGAAAGTAGTACTGATGGTTTGGTTTAGGATACAGTGGGTAGAGAATGCACAAAGAAGTGTGTGTGAGAATGTGTGTTACTAATGTTGGGGGAACATTAATCCGTTCACACATTCATAGTGTGGGGAGTCGGCTTCCTTTTGGGAGCAAAACCACATTCCCATGAGGTAAATCATTAAATTTAAGGGTCGAGACTTGGTTTAAGGATTAGGGTTAGTCTCCATGAAGTTAATGTAAGTCAGTGTAATGTCATCCTCAGTGATGGGAGTGCGTGTGTGTGTGTGACTTAGTTTCCTTCTGGGACACTTTTCAGACTAAAGACTAGACAACTGGAGACATCTTGTCCAATTTGTGACAGAAGCCGTTCTCCCAATTTTTGGGTCAGTGGTTAAGGTTGGGGTTAAGTCTTCCGGAAATTCATGTAAGTCAATTTAATGTCCTCAAAAGTGACATAAAAATCAGTGTGTGTGTGTGTGTGTGTGTGTGTGTGTGTGTGTGTGTGTGTGTGTGTGTGTGTGCACAGACCTCTTGAGCAGCAGCAGCACTGAGTTAGCGGTGCTGGCGTCGAGGCCCGTGGTGGGTTCGTCCAGGAAGAGAACGGACGGGTCGATGATGAGCTCCATGCCGATGTTCGTCCTCTTCCTCTCACCGCCGGAGATGCCACGAATCAGCTGGGTGCCAACCTGCACAAACACACACAGGTTTGACCTTATATACTTGTGAGGACCTTCAGTGACACAAACATCATTATTTCCATTTTGCTACACTTTTGTATTGCAATGTGTGAAGCTCATGTAAATTCACATCTAAAACCTTTGGGATTATGTGCGACTGTTGGATTCAACATCATTTTGTCATGATGTGCGGATCGATACTGAAGTAGCGATATTTCTGATCTCCATGTTCCTGCTCTAGGATCGATTCTAATGTAACAGGACTGACTGAAACTCAGTAATTTGGATTAAGTGTGTATTTTATCATAAGTAACTTGCTGTCACCAAGATCGTCTAATTATACTCTGGGGATATTAACTACTTCTCTACTTTTCTATGCAGCTATAATTTCCTTTTATTTCCCTAATCAATACAGAATTTTGGGAGGAGGGTCACATTTAACAAGAAATAAAACACGTAAAATGTAAAATCCATACCACCAATACAACCTTGGTATTGCTTGGTATTGGATTGTTAAGGAGGTGGTTCCACACATCACTATCATTCTAAGTTTGATAAATCTGATTTCAATTCTTCCTTTTGATTCTGATACTTTTTTTTATTCCTTTATTTACTCTAATTTCCCCTACTTTGCTGCTAACATGAACAGAGTCTCGTATTCAACATCAGCAGCAGTAGGTCTGCTACTTGCGTTAGCAATCAGTGTATATTTATCTACAAGAAAAATAAAATACATTACAGTGATGTTCACCACAGCAATTTGGCAACTTGTTTCACTACAATTTCACATACCTGATGACAACGAGGTTCTAGTAAGTTCAGGGTTGTCTGAGGGGGACGAGGCAGGACAGAGAGAGTTGCGCATTGAACACAGTGTCATATTCGTAACGCACCCCCCCATTAAAGAAAGCGTCTCACAGGTTTCAATGTGCCCCGGCTTTTTCAACATAAAATAAAGCACGAAAGTGGCCGCTCTCTACATGTTCCACATGTGATCATGTGTGGAAAACATGGAAATGTATGTGTTTTTTGTTTGAGGGTCTTTTCCTACAGTGTTTCCATCCTTTCTTCTTCATTTCTTTATTTTCTCTCTGTCTTTTGTGAAATCCATCTTTACAATTTTAAAATCGCTCTGCTCTCTATTTCTTTGTCCCTTTTCTTGTCACTCCCTCTTTTTACTTTCTTCCTTTCCTCCTCACCTTGGAGTTGGCCACTCGGCCCAGTCCCAGCTCCTGGATCAGTCTGTTAACCCTTTGCTCTTTCTCCCCCTGAGAGACGGATGCTGGAAGACGCAGCGCCGCCGAGAAGCTGAAGTTCTCTCTGACCGTCAGAGTTCCCATCACTACGTCATCCTGGAGACAAGAAACCATCGTCAATAACTAAAACCATTTGCTGATGAATGCACGTTTACAGTAAATAATTTCACAATAGATTATATCTGTGGAGGTATTTCAGCCAGGTCTGACACAGAAAGCCTGAGAATGTGTTGATATTTGCCGCACAATGTACGTTTCAGTGTCCATATGAGACGCCCTGAGCTTTCAAGTAACTCCAATGTAACCCATCCACTGTCACAAAATGTACTTATTTCAACCCAAAACAAGATCTTTTACCAACCTTAGGGTGTTTCAAACAGTGGAAGGCNGAACCTAGCCATTCTGAGTTATGTCCCACCACAAAGAAATATAATTCAATAATATATTGATTTATACTTGTGTAGTAAAACAATACAAAGTGGGCGCTTGGTAAGGCTTTCTTCTGTCTACACATGTCCTATACAAGTACAGTTGTAGCTGTATTATTTGTGTCCCCTTCAAAAACTGCTCTTAAAAGTATATTGTCTTTATTGTCACCCCCAACTGTTAGGTGAACCTGGTTAGAGGGTATTTGTCGCCCTGTGATGAGAATGTGTTGGTTATTTCTAAAATAGTTTATTGTATGCTGTATGTGAATAACACAGACTTGTCCTGGAAATCTGGTCTTATTGTTACTTGCACTACCTTCCTGCCCGGGTCCAGCAAACTCCCCTGAATCAACTCCGCTCTTATTGGCTCCTGTCAGAGGATTGGTTGGCTTGTGCAGATCTGACTTCCTGTCTGTGTCTCTCACCAACCTACCTGCACCACGTATCCAGACAGACACTTGAAGTTTGGAGGCTGAGGAGCTCCGTCGATCAAAACTTCTCCGCTCAGTCCTGCAGGGTCCTTCCTAGCTGCCAAAACATCCAGGAACCTGAACGACAAGCGGCAACAAGCTTTTATTTAAACATCAGGTCATCTCGTTCATAAGAAGGTCCTATGTGTCCTAATCAGAACACTTCAAAATAAAGTTTTTGGTTTTGAGAGTTTGTGACACCCCTCATAATCATAAAAAAACAACTTTATCAATTTAACAGACCTGGACCAGTCCTAATTTTGTGTTGCACGTTATGTGAATTAGGAAAGGATGGCAGCCATTAAATTACTTCTTCTGACTTTACAATGACACTCACGATGACTTGCCGCTTCCAGTCGCTCCCATGATGGCGTTCAGACCCGGCTTCATGCACCCACTGAGAGAGAGAGAGAGAGAGAGAGAGAGGGAATAATGACAGTGGAGAAATTTTCTCACAAGTTGGAGTTAAAGTTTTTATTATTGTGTCAACTATAACCAGCACACACGGGCTTACGGGACACCACAAATAAAGAAAACTACTATAAATAACTTTATCAATAACATTTCCAAACCTACGGTGACGTATTAGTAAGTTAAACTAAATACATAAATAGAAATTACAGAGCCATGCTGTTATATTTTTGAAGAAGTGAAAGGTTGTTTTGTAAGAGTAAAGAGTAAATTTTGTCAGTTCAGTTTTTTCTGTTCTGCAATAGCTTGATTCATCTTTTGCTGTTTTTGCTGACTCATGGAAACAACTTCCTCCTGTCCAAACACTGATTCATTTTCAACACTGAAACAATGACACTGCAGTTTGGTTTCTCCTCCACCATGTTTGTGCTGGTCCTGTCTGTCTTTCTTCATTTCTCTTGTTTTTTTAAAGGAACTGAGGTTTTATTGGGGGGGGGTTCCGGCAAACTCAGTGAATAAAGACAGTTTAGTTTTTCATGAAACAGTTAAGAAACCGTTTACACCTGGTTCTTTTTTTTCTAATTCTGACAGACCCCTGGCACTAAACGTCTGCCAGGTCATTATTCATCAAGTCTCATAAAACATGACACTGCTGTTTATTTTCACCACTGGTGTATAAATACTTTAAAGGACTTTGTGTGCGACAAGTCATCACATTTTAAGCATTTTGTGTTTTATTTAATTCTGTTTGGTCCACATAGACCGCAGCAACACAAAGGTGGTTAAGTGGTCGACATGCACACAATCACTGACTAAGGTTAAGGCACACACACCCCTGTGATGGTCAGAGTGAGGGGATTCAGGGGATACACTTCGTCTTTCTCCCTATGACAGTTGGTGTCCAGTGGCAGGCTGTTTCTGCACAATATAAGCCAGAAGGGGCTAAATGGCGTGAAATGACATGCGAAAAGCACAAAAAGCTTTGTATTACTATTTGAAATGACTCGAGAAATCAGCATGTTATTCATTCATCCATATGGTGATACCAGGATGCATTGGTCAGTTGAGTGTTGGAGTTTCATCATTACATGTACTATAACTAATTTTATTAGAAGAGACTCAGCAACTTCTATCACTCGTGGGGTCATCCACTGCAGGACTGAAGACTTTTAGCCAATGCCCACTTACTTCACATCGGCCTCATCTTGTGTATAAGCTGAAACCAGACAAGCTTTAACTTCAGCTAGTTAAAGGAACCAGTAGTGCCCACAGCTTAGAAAGCTGTGACTAAACATCTTAAGATTTAGGTGGAACGTATTGTTCTTGCAACTGTATTTATACAGTTGTGCAATAATAATGTGCAATACACATTAAGAAAAACTATTACTGGGAACACTACAGGAAACTTAATATATGAACATTTAATATAGACACTACCACTGACCATACATGGTCCAGACATATTATTCAAACTTATCTTGTTATTTTTACACTTCTGTTTTAGTATAGATTAAACAAACGAGATGTAAGGTTCTGTTGTGAGGACATTTTTTAGCTTTTGGGCAAACCCAGGCTAACTGTTTCCAGTCTTTGTGCTAAGCTAACGGTCGTCATACTCATATTGCTCAGAATCTTGATTCTATTGTTTACAACTGTTTTGTTGGGAATGATGAGGCCGTTTCAGTTGTGTGTTTCTGTGAAGTGACTGATTGTGATCTTGATTGTGATTACAGGTGCTGAGGAACTTAAAAGTTGTTTTGTCATTTTCCAAACTGAGTAAATTGTGACAGTTCATGTTTAGTGGAGCTGTTTAGAAACAGTCTGATTCATCTTTTGGTGTTTTTGCTGACTCAGAGACACGACTTCCTCCTGTCCAAACAAACTGTGACGCTGCAGTTTGGTTTCGCCTCTTACATCCCTCATTTCTCATTTTTATTTTTCTAAGACGAATAAAGCACTTTTTTAAAAAAGAATTCAGAGGTTTTATATTGCTTTTTCATGCAAACTTAGTGAATGACTGAATCAATGAAACTGTTAAGAAACTTTTTTTGAGAAACATATGGGCAGTGCTTTTCCCTGAACAATGTCTGCTAGTTCATTAGTCATAAAGTCTCATAAAATTAAAGTGACCAGATTTCTGAAGTGAAACTGGGGCCATTTTTGGTTTGGTGGTCAGTATATCAGTAAAAAAAAATATTATGTATTATTATATATAAATAAAAAAGGGGGACAATTTTGAACTTTGAATCATGCAAAGTTGCCATACAGGAGTCACAGAACTACAATATAGGACTGGAAATGCAGTATAATAGTTCGCCTTTAAGCTGAAAAATAACCAATTCCTGTCAGCGCCTGATCGATCTGTGCTCTTTCTCCCAAAAAGATTTTCGGCATCCTCTGCAGTCCCCCACTGGCACAGCCCACGTTCACTGCAACGCTTGATTTAATTCAGCCTAACTTACTGAGTGAATAATGAAGTTATACCATTTGTCAGTCGTGTTGGGGTTTCCCTACCGGCCGAAGCTCTTTCAAAATGAGTTGGTGCAAACTGTACTTATGTACTGTAACTGATTCTATTATGACGGACACAGTACCCTCTTATCTCTAGTGGGTCCATATCACGCAGGACTGAAGACTTTAAGTCTACAGCCTCTTACTATGTGCAAAAAAATAAAAACAAATAGAGAAATACAGCGAGAAAAGGGACTGTCCCAAATCTTCCCTTTAGCTCAATATGAGAAAAGGGAAGCGAAATTGAGGAGAAGCCAATGTTGGGTTCACCCATATGTCCATATTTAAATACCAAATATTTACTTTCCTGCCTCTTCATGATAATAGATCTGCTCTTGTCAAACTGTTGTCAGATATGAGGATGCGTTCCTATAATAGAAACCTGGAACACAATGTGAATTTGTTGACCTATTTTTACATTCCAAACATACACACACACAAACACAGTCACACTTTAAGGTACAATTTGCTATTACCAGGTTGGGCCCCCATTCGCCTTAGAACTAGGGGTGGGAGAAAAATTCTTAGATCCATCGCGATGCAGAGGTGGAAGATTATTAATCGATTAACAAATGTCAAATTATTATTTTAAATGTTATTTGATAACATAATGAAACTGTCTGGAGCCCCCCTAGGGAGGCCCGCCTCACACTTTGAAAACCCCTGAACTATTAAATTGAGATCTGGTGACTGTGAAGGGCATTGGAGGACAGTGAACGTATTGTTATGTTCAAGAAACCAGTTTGAGATTATCTGAGATTTGTGACATGGCACATTATCCTGCTGGAAGTAGCCATCAGAAGATGGGTTGATGTATGTATCCTGTATGCCTAACATGCCAGGCAATAGTTGGACTGTTTTTACTACGTACTATGCATTTATTGTGTACTTTTACCATGTACTGTTTATCATATTCTATTACGTACTGTGTAATTATTATGCATTTTATATTTTTATTAATGGTATTGTATGAATTCGGTATTTTTATAACATACTGTGTTTTTAGCTCACTTCCTTTTCACAAGGTTTAGGTTATCACTTTATCTTCTGTGTTTTTGTTCTTATATGTCAATGTTTTTGTGAAACACTTTGACATGTGGCTGTGAAAAGCACTAAACAAATAATGTTTACTTACTTAAGAGACATTTACCCCCACCCACCCAGCGCAAAACTCCGCCTGTGCACAAGCCCATGCAACAGAGTTTGAGTCCAGAGAAGCTGCAATGGTTAGTTTCTCAAAACTGTTCTATACACAATTATAAACTCTGGGTTGAAAAACAAGCTGTCAGCACAGGCCACGGACATCGTTCTCACGTGAACAGATTAACTGAATATTCTCCAACATCTCAATAAAACACTGAATAAGCTTCTCAGACCAGGCTAACCTTCAACTTTGAGTCAGACTGGTCAATCATTAGACATACTGAACAATAAAATACCATAGATACCACCATCTATAAACCGTATACACGCAAACACGCACGCTGCACTTTGACTGACTGCATTTTTCACAACATAATCAAAGATTTTCATAACAGAGCATAATCAAAGACTTTGACCATTTTCATAACATACATACATAATCAAAGACTTTCATAACAAAGTATAATCAAAGACTTTGACCTTTTTCATAACGGTTTACAGTCAGGTGTGGGTTTTTCAGCCACACCTGCCCTCTTGGTACAGCAAGCTTAACTGGGACTGATTGATTAGTTTAAGGATTAAACCCAACAAAAGTCACCATCGTAGCACAGTCCAAAAGCATGCAAGCATTTGCTGATTAGCATGAACACGAAGTATATGTCAAATTTGCTAGATGAAAAAGTCAGAGGATGGTAACGGTCTGTACTTGTGTAGCGCCTTTCTGGTCTTCTGACTACTCAAAGATCTTTCAAATTGCATCAATTTCACCCATACACAAAATTTCATAGACTGAATGGCAGAGGCTAAGGTGCCGCCTGCCATCGGAAACAGAAATACAAATTCACACAGCAATCGGTAGCAACTAGGGGTTCAGTGTCTTTTTAAAAGTTGCTTCAACAATCCAGACTGGAGGAACCGGGGATCGAATCGCTGACCTGATCTGAAAAGTGGACACAGGTGCGTCCGCCATGGTTGATCTTTGTGACTTTTGCTCTCAGAAAAGGATCAGCAACGTTACAATTATTACAATTCATCCTGACGGAGGCATGAAGGTCTGTACAAACTTTCAGGCAGGGTACACCCTGGACAGGTCGCCAGTCCTTTGCAGGGCAAACAACCAGGCACACGCAGACCTAAGGACAATTTAGAGTCACCAATTAACCTAGTTTGCATGTTTTTGGACGGTGGGAGGAAGCAGGAGCACGCGGAGAGAACCCACACAGACACGGGGAGAACATGCAAACTCCACACAGAAGGCCGGGGACGACCGAGGTTCCAGCCTACAACCTTCTTGCTGTGAGGCGACCACCGCACCACCCGGCTGTTGAGATATTTCACTCAAAATCACAAATGCGTTCATTGTGGCACTAGAAGAAAATGTCACCATGATTACCAAAGTCAGCAGGATTCATCCTCTGGGAACCACGAAGGCCTGCACAAAATGTCTTTCACAGGATCAGTTAAAAATGTGACCTGCGGGTGGGGCTCAACAACAAGCACCATGGGTACTAGTGATGGAAACCCATCAAGTAGTTCACATATAATGTTAAGCTCATGGTATTATAAGAGGAAAAGTCACATCCTTAACGTTATTACAACTCTGAATCCAACAAATATATTGTCGAGATATTTTAAATCTGAGCCAAAGTGGTAGACTGACTAGCCAACATTGAGCCTGACCTCCCTAGAGCCAAGCTGCTAGCCTAGCCGATGAAAACAGAGAGACATCTTTCTGTGAATTTAATACCCTAAACTTTCTCACCAAGCCAAAGACATGGCATCAGCTTCATCCTGCCACTGTGTCTGTTTGTTGGTTTAAGCCGAGAGTCATTGTTTCTAACAGGCTTCTGTATGTGTGTGTTGAAAGTGGAAACCTGAGTTTCTTGACAAACTTCCTTCCTTTGCCTCCTAACATGTGTGCTTGTGTGTGTGTGTGTGTTTGATCCAAGTGGGCCTTGATCGTGTCACGTTGGCCTCCCGGGTGGGCTCCTGTCGGCACGTAGACAAACAATCACACACAATAACTGCACATGTGGACCTATAAGCCTCAGTTTACCCATCAGCTCAAACTTTCAAGCCTCAGACGGCTGAAACATGCTTCAGTGTGTTTGTCTTTGTGGAACTCGAGGTGATTACATTTGGCAGTGAAATCACATTCATTTAAATCATCAGTATCAGTGGATTTGCTTGTGGGGCAAAGTAAGTCCAAGAACATTTATTTCCTTGAGTTCTATTTTGAAGAACTTTGACACGCAAATTGACCAATGGAAATCTGTCCTGACACTTCACGGTGTTGCACATATCTACACAGCAAATAGAGAAGAGTTAAATATTTGGTGTTAGTGAAATTTTAGTAGATGTAGAGTTAATTGCGCTCCGATAGACAGATCCGTTATTGGTGACTCTCAGTTAATAAGTAGTTGGTGTCAGAACAGAGTGTAAGAACAAAGTGTCACTAAATCAAACCTGTAAGTGTATAACTATTAAATAACTTCACCCTGCCCCGACTGTGCAGGCCTAGATACAGCGATTGGCTGAAGCCTGAGTGTCTTCATGAAAGCACTCCACTGCCTGCTGGGAAAATAGGGACCATGCTTTTGACCTGCATCTAAACTTTTAACTCTAAACTTTAAATTTTATATTCTGTATTGATATTCATAGTTTTCATGTGACGTCACACTTCAATGAAAACGCTCAAAAAGATGTTCATTTCCGTTGCCTGCCAACCAATATGCAAGTGATACACGGTTACTCTGAGTTTGTTAATTTTTGCGTTGCCAAAAAGCTGGATGGTTGTTGTGCCATCAGATTTACTAATCGAGGAGAGAAGCCTGAGCTGTGTTAGGTGAAGGATTCCCCAGAAGGTAAACGTAAACATTACGGCAGTCGAGCGGCAGCAGGGACCTGGCGGTTGTTAACGGTAGAAATGCTGCAGCAGATGCTGTAACGTTATAGGGATCCGATATGCCCAACACTTGCAGTTTGTGTTCATATCTATCTTTTTCTTGAGTCAAATAAATTGGTGATTCAAATAAAATTTGATTGCTTTTACGGCGTCTCTATGGGGAGTCGCGGTGTGAGCGCTGTGTTGGTCTGTTGTTTTGCCCTCCAAGTCATCTTGCTTGTCACGTGCCTGAAAAGTATGAACTGCTTTTGCAGCACCTGGTCCATTTGCAATGGTGAGCCACCATAACTTAAAGTTATGTCACTTCCCTATTAGGCTTCTCAGATGGGAAACAAATTGCGCTGGTCACTATGTTTAGCGCAAAAGTTCAACAGCCATGGCGTGGCGTAAGCCATGGGAAATGAAGGGTTTGCGTTGTTGCTGTCGCGATTTAATGAATTTAATTTTTCAACCATATAGAAGAGAAGTATTTGCACCTTTAAAATGTTACAGGGCTAACAGTTGAGTAGTTAAATGATCCTCTGAGAGAGTTACTGTGCAACACATGAAAAATTAACACTGGCCGGTGTTAGGTTTTAAATTTTAACTCCACAAAGAGTAAAGAATTACACTAAATATGTGTTAAGGTACCAACACTCCAAAATAAGTTAACACTCATGGACCCCTATGGACACTTTAAAGGTGTTGGCTGCAGTGTTTATTTCACCTCCCATGTCAGAGTTTAAACAAAAGGTTTTTTACACACAGTAACGATAGTCGATGGTATCAATGTATTTTTTTGAATTAACTGTGTGATTGTCACATTAGCGACAGAGCTAACAAGCTGGCTAAAGGGTTACAGAAATATAGCACAGCAAAATTCATCGTCACATCTTTAAGAAATATTTAGGCCTAGAAGCCTGGTGACGTAGAGACTATACTTACAGGGCTAGTTGGTCAACCACTGTAGCACGCTAGCCAGCTGGGAATAAGGTAGTGCTAGCAAAAGAGCTCTTCGAGCTGCCCCCTGGTGCTTTGTGGAGCAATTTACACAGACGTGGCTAATTGAAAGGTGGAAGGTGTAATACAGTTAAATTGCCTTCATTTTGGGACTCTCTCTCTTTCCTTTTCTTTTAAATAAACAGTGCATGTACTAAGTATTAGCGTGTGTGCTACAGAAGTTAACAAACCCTAAGAGCATTCACTTCGTCACCAAGTTTCTACAGCAGCCAATTATTTTCATCTTTACGAGAGTTACCAGACTATGGTTGTTATGATGTGGCTGACTCAATCACAGTCCCCAGAGGAGCTCCACTGCTAATAAACTACTGATTCTGTCAGTTTTTTCCTCAGGCTCTGTCACATGTTATCTTCTTTTTCTGCTTGGAATAAGAGCATCTGCACTGTCTGCGATAATAGGTTCGCTGGTAGGTTTATTGTCATAATATTAAGTTTTGTAACTCCCTTCCACTACATACCAGACAATATATATTAATAAAGAATCAATTATGAAAAATGGTAAACAGAAATAAGCTATCATCACTGGAGCACTGCTTGGGATGAACTAGAGTTTAAGAGTCTGATAGCTTTGGGGGAAAAGCCGCTCTGCAGTCTGGTGGTGCGGCAGTAGGAGCTTCGTTGCTTGCCCATACACCACATAACAACCTATTTAAAAGCAACATTGCTTTTAAATAAAACATATGGTGACTGGTTTCATTGGACAGTTTCAGAAAACTGCCGTGTACTCACTTGAGGTCAATGAGGATGTCTTTTATCGTCCCCTTCTTGCGACACAGACAGTTTCCTCCTTGCGTGACCTTGTAGTGGATGTTGTGAAAGCTAACGGTGGCGCCCTTTCGCTGTTGGCCTGAACCTGCAGACTGAAATGCAGTTTATTAAGCCAAAAAACCATAAATATTTACAAAACATGTGATTTTGGCTGCAACAATAAAGGAAGGAAGGAAGGAAGGAAGGAAGGTACCTGGTGTCTTTTTTCAGCTCCATTCAGCCCAAGGTCCATTATCACTATCTCTCCTCTGGAACACAAAACACTGGAGAAACATTTTGCTGTCGTTAACACTCCTTATAAAAAGTCCTGCCTCTTTTTCAAACTAGCTAAGCTTTTGTGCATTTTATTTATTTTATTTTTATCTCCGTTCTCCTAACAAATCAAGTTTAATCTTGCATACAATAAGTGACACACACTGTCACACCACACATCAATTTTCTCACACTATTCATAACATACTCCTCGTAAAGAGTACGAGACCTGGGACTTCAACAAAAACAAACATTTACAGTGATCTTGATGAAGCTATTGACAGTGTGTGACTTCTTATTTAGATATCATTTTATACATTTATGTTATTTAAGTTGTAAATTTGTTCTTTAGGTGCTGAAAATTACATAAGCCATAGATCTACAAGTCCTACTCTTCAAATATAGCTTACATTCATTGAATACCGACGGACAGAATGGGCAGTATAGTAAAGTTCAATCATTTATTGTTCAACAATAAGCTTACAGGTGGGTATTGGAAGGCAGGTACAGGTAGGCAAACAAGCAGACCCGTAAGCAGGCAGACAAACAGGTCCAGGTTACAAAACACACACAAAAAAAAAAACTAACACTAGGATGAACTGGTGAGGAAAGGAAATTAAGTGGTGTATAAGGTGAGTGCTTGAGGGAATGAGTTACAGGTGAGAAAAGGTGTGTCGTTCAGAGAGGCAGTCTAATGAGGGAAGTGAGGACAGATGCGTAGTTGGGTGTGGCAGTCAGGTGATGGGGAAAGGAGGGAAAGTCTCAAGGTATCCGGGCCCGTATTTATCAAGCTTCTCAGAATTACTGCTAAGAACTGACTTAAGAGTAAAAAAATTCTTGGTTCAGAGCTGTGCTTAAAAGTTAGTTATCAAGCATCTTAGTGAAGTGTAGGACCAAATCTTAAGTGTCAGTGCTGATTCACGACACTTTGCTGTGGATTCTGGATGACGATGTAACCATGGACCAATCACTGAATAGATTTCCTTATGTAAGAATATTCCCAGATACATTCACATTGAATGGTGAAATTCCTAAGAGGAGTTTAAATTCAACACACATTTGACAAAGAATTTTTAAGAGAATACATTATGATATAGCCTACACATTGGAAATGAAAGATCTTTCTGTCAGACTATGGG
>JAPMOB010204828.1:0-12490 GCA_029875015.1 Lepomis gibbosus
CGTCATCAAAGTACGTCTTTTGTTATTATTTTGATTGAGTGACCCCTGGTGGACAAAAGTTCCATACTGTGCGTTTAAAACCGCTCAGAAAATCATTGGTACCCAACTACTGTGCTTTAGTGATGTCGATAAAGTTAGGTGATAATGATACTAAAAGATAGTAGATGTTGATATAAAACAATAGTTTTTATTTTATATATTTATTGGGAAATCCCAGCAGAGACAGATGCAGACATGCTAGAATGATCCAGACACGAGGAAATGCAGGCAGATCATGCCTCATCCAGCCAGAGTGAACAATCACCGACTGTCTGTACTGTGCACTGTCGCTCCGCGATCTCCTGTCCCTAGCCCTACACCCCAACTCCCCATTCCCTCTCCGATACCTAAAACGGGTTGTGTCGCTATTACGACCAGCGCACTGTGAACAGTTGGAGTTCGTTCCCTCTGGCTGGATGAATTTTACGCGTGATCCATGCACTGCAGCTGGGGACTCTCCGTAGCGCCATACAACTTTAAATTAACTTCATAAAGCAATGAAACGGAAAAATCCCTTCATGCCATAAAATGTGTAATAATGTTTGAAAGACTGAATCTCAACATTTTGGCTGTTGAAAACTCACCGTCCCACCTTTTGCGCCCACATCACAACAGGTGGGGCGGAACATGACTACAGTCTCTGTAGTAGACCTTTGAAAGCTATACTGACCTAAATAGACAGACTATGTTCATATTAAAATTTAGTATTTCAATATCCCTACCAAACTGCTCATAATATTCAGCCTCACATAAGAAAAATAAAATCCATTTATTTAACGGCTGCGTCAGGGTGTGTGAAACAGACTGGGAGCAAATAAAAAATATTAAAGACATTTAAAGGCAGTAAGTGGGCTGATCCTCCTGTGCTGTAAAAACCTGTAAGCAAAATTAGCCTAAGGCTTTCAATCAGTTTCTGTAGGATCGCCATAGTCAAGAGTTTCTCCACATCACCATAAAGCAGCCTATTGGCTAAAACAGTCTGTGAGATTTCCTACAGATGGTGATGTCATTTTCCAGAGAGTTGATTGGTCAGTATGCAGCGTTTTCACAGAGTTCATCTCTTTTCTGGAACATAACCTGCTCCGGAGCAGGTTAGCCGTTCAGCATAAGTTACCATGGAGATCTACCCCGGTAGGAAGTGAACCACCTTCGTGCCAGGGTCAACCCCGAAGTTACCTGGATAAGCTCAAATCCTGCTTCATGGTAGAGGCCTCTGGTGTGGAAATAAAAAAATAAAAAAGAACCAAAAAAAATCACACTGATCATAAGTGTGAGTATAAGTTAAAATAAGAAAGTTATGTTGAGTATGAAAACTCTTGTTCATTACATTTTACTTCATATACTTCATATTTGCAACTGCATGTATTCATTGTTGCAAAACTTGTTCTGTATATAGTTCGTTTGTGATCAAAACCATTGATCTGAAGCTCAATGCTTTAATCAGCTTTAATCAGCAATAAATATAACAATTTCTGATCAAGCCATATCAATTGCATGCTTAAAATAACATACAGGTTAAAGCCCGCCCATTTCAAGACAACCTAACCCACTTCCGGGTTAAATCCCGCCCACTTCTGGGTTAGGCCCCGCCCCAGTCCGAGTACGGATACACATCATTCATATGGTTAACAGATACAGATACAGATAATGCTGTACTCGCTCATCCCTAGTATGAATGTTAATACAACAGTATTGGCAAAGCTAAAGGCAAATACAAAAAATACAATTCAATTCATATAGTTCATTGAATAAATAAAATTAAATAATTTAATTTCTATATATTAGGTATAGATTATTGTTAATGTTTTCTTTTATTACAGCAGCATCTCTGCAAAACACTTGGCGGCTTGAATCTCCCTTTCAATCGTATTAAATACAGATACTGTTGCATTCAAATGAAATTGCTTTTAGGCTTCTTGGATCACATTGCCTGTAGTAAATAAATGCATTTGCATGTTACCTTCTCATTACTTTGCACAATAAAACTGAAACACCCCAAATTGCAAATCCATTAAGGCAAAAGTTGTAAATGAACAGCAGGTGCTATCTTTTGAAAGACATCATTCTGCGTGCACACCGTTAGTAGATGAGGTTACGTGTTAATTTGCTGGTGACAGGAACATGCATAGATATTTTGGTGGCTCAAGTGAAAAAGAAAGGGCACTTCTCATGATTTTTTCAAGCAAAACATTACATATACTAACACAATTCTTACTTCTAATTTAATTCCCTCACACTCATGCAATTATTTAATACTTATAGTACTTTAGTGTTCACTAGGTTTATCACAGGAGCAGGCAAAGGAAACTATGCCACAATGACCATGTTTTCTGTGCTTGCTTCATGCTACTAGTATATATTTATATATATATATATTTCAGTTGCAAGTAAAACTATCTCTAACTGAAGTTCAGATAGTGGTGACCAAGACTTCTCACGTGATTTGATCAGAAGGGGGAAAGTTGAAGCATGTGGAGTATTAATAGACAAACAAAATTCACAGCAGAGGAGAAATGTTCACAGCCGTTTTCTGCAGTTGAGGTGAGGTCGGGGGTGGGGATGGGACTCTCAGTCATTCTCTCTTGTTTGGAAAAAAGTCTCACTAGAATTGCTGCGTAGTTCAAGGACAAGAAAACATTCTTTAAGGATCAGCATTGTCTCTGGATTGACAAAAAAAAAAAGCAAAACAACTCTCTCTAGCCATGCTAGTGGCTTGGTGAGGCTGCACTTAGACATGGCAGTGCTCTGAACTAAATTCTATCAACAGCAGTCTTAACATTCTCAAAATTACAATGCTAAATTGCTGATGCAAAGCATATATTATATTTACCATATTCACCATGTTAAGTTAGCATGTTAGAAAGAACTATTTGCTTATAAGCACTAAACACAAGCTGAGTTGATGGGAATGACATTAGCTTTGCAGGTTTTTAGACATAAAAGAAGCTACTTTCTTTTCTGGCGACAACATTAAGGTCTTAACTGCTGAAGTTGAAGTGACCTAGTTTGCCTTTGACATTTATTCAACACATTTATCAGAGTATTATCAATATTTTCAGCTTGACATCTGCTTTCACTAATAGTAAAAATGCAAATTGTGGTATTTTCCTGCAGGATACCATCTATATTAAATAACTGCAAACCCTGAAATCAGTTTCACAGCTCAACAGCTGCAAGATGACAGATAAAACGTTCTCTGTCATGTTGTATGTGGATGTGTCTCCATAGGATGTCAATGGCTGTGGACAAATTCAGTAAACTCTCAATAGACTCTCAAATGGGGTGGGGGTTGAGAATGCCATCCCCCCCGAAATCAGAATCCCAAACAGAATCACTACCAGTTTAATTTGACAGGTAGATACTCATACGAGGAATTTGACTCAGGATTGTACTTCGCACATGATAAGCTTACTTATACAATAATAAAATAATAAAATCAGACACAGGCTACAGTATAGACAACACATACAAACTATAAACAAATACAATATAGAGAGACTGAGACAATAGTGCAACGAGCAGAGTGGAAACGATGCAGGAGTAAATTATCGTTATAATCATTATTATGTACATGTTGGAGGTGGATGTTATATGCAGGTACACATACACATGTATGTGTACACATGTACACAGTGTGATGGAGCATAGTGGAAAGGATGCTACACATAAAGTGTTATGTGCAGGTGTTATGTACTTGAGGTAGGTGAATTTGGTATATAGTGTATACAATATAACAATAACAATATAAACAGTATGAACTGCGCTGGAATAGAGAATGAAATTAGAGCCTCAATAAAAATAGAACTGAAACAATTAAGTAAAACATTTGCATTAAATTCATCTGCAACTGGTTTGATTATTGTTTAAGCATTTAATTAGTGAGAATTTGCTGCTTTTCTCTAAATTACTAAAATTTGTTGACTTATTTTTTGCTCTTGTATTATTGGTCAGACAAAACTAACCATTTAAAAAATGTCGCCTTGGGCTTTGGGAAATGTTGATGGCCATTTCCCACTATTTACAGACCAAACAATTACTCCATTAATCAAGGAAATAATAAGCACTTTAAAATGACACAACAGGTGCAGCAATAAATGAGATTATTCTCAAAATGCATTTGTGGAAGTTATAGTAATAAATCCCCTTTTTCCAGCCACAATGGAAATGTCCCTCCTTCAGTGAGATTCTTTTGCTGAAAAGGAACATTGTTACTATGAAATTTTTGCTTGAATTTTTTTCAACCTTTCAACCTTTCACTCTTTTTATCGTCTGCATAGGTATAAATTCTAAAATCTTCCGCTTCGTTTCTGATGGAAGAACAGCAGCTTTGTACAGCAAACAAACATAGTGCATAGCAGATTTTCCACCAGATCAGGGCTCTTACTTCTTGAAATTAAATGAATCTTTAGATGCTTCACATGGGGATAAAGAAATTGCAGAGCTTAGGTTACACTCAACCTGAAAGAACCTTCAAATGTGCTTGATTCAGATGTCATTAATATTACAAGAAATGTGTCTGTATTACTATATGTGTTAAACACCACTTTAATGGTTTAATACCACTGAAAGGTATGCACAACCACATACAGCATTGTTGGTGAAGATTTGTAGCTGTTCATCATTTTTACATTTCATTGTGAAATTCAGCATGTGTATTGAAAATTGACATATGCTCTGTTTACAGCTGAAACACAGAACTGTTTTTTTTTTTTTACCATAAACCCAGCGGCTGATTGGTCAAACTACATGTCTATTCGGAGGGAGTGAAGGCCAAGCCAAAATGTACAATAAAACCAGTCATCCAGATGAATAAATACATTTTCTAGTCAAGTTTGGATTTTGGTATATGCATTTCAAATATAAGATGTCCACTAAGACCCTTAAAATGTGGTTGAGAGCCATCACAATAAACACTGTGTCACCTCAATTTTTACAAATCAAATGTAGACATGGTGCATTTTTAGCCTTTTGTTTATTGTTTCATTTTTATTGTTCTTGTCAACATACTATAGTTCTGTCATAATAAATGATGAGTTTTATGCTCATGCAACTCTATTGTCAACCAAATTGAAATAAACTCAATTGCATTCAAAATGACTGAGTAAGGAAATAAAGGACAAAGGAGCGCTGCGAGTACTCTTGAGTGGACTGTGTGATATTTACCTCCAGGTTAAGTGGAGGTGAAACAGTTCAGTTTACCGGAGGATTTCCAGCTGTCACACGGGCAGGCTGTGTGTGCGTGTGTGACAGAGACAGACAGAGTGTGTGTTTACTTAGACAGAGAGGTTGATGAGGGTCTAAAGGTCAGTGTAAAAGTCTGGTCTTCAGCCTGAATGATGTTGCTGGCATTTACACAGAGATGGACACAGACACACACAGCCATTTTGGGGTGTAACAATTCTTCAATAGAGGAGATAAACAGTAAACAGGAATGGAAAGTAAAGCATTATACATGAGTGCGATTAAACTAATGTGATTATAAAAAAGTATACTACATATCAATATTTCTGGACAGACATTTCCCAGAACTGTGTTTTTTCAAGAGGGCCAATTCACCATCTCTGCATTATTTATACCTTGACAGCGATGACAAGAGCAATCTCCAACAATACTATGCAAGTAAACCATCATTATGCAAGCTGGGGACAATATTCTATGGTCCACCACCAGAGGTGTTGTCACTGATTTTGCCTAATTAGACCTTTTCTCATGACTGACACTCCTGTCAGTTTTGTTGCAGTGAATTATTCAGATTTGGACATGGTATTTGGTTTTTGAATCCCAGCATAGCTTTACCCAACTCCAAACTGTATAGGTCTAATTAGCCACAATTACTGCAAACACCTGTGTGGGCATGCAGGGTCTTTAATCTTTAATAATGATTCATTATTTATTTATAAAGTAACTAGCTGTCAAGTGAATATAGTGGCGTAAAAGGTACAATTATGTTCCTCTGAAATGAAGTGAAGTATAAGCATAAATTAGATCCATTCAACAAGTTGCTCATAACTGTACATAGGTACAGTACTAAAAGAAAGTGCCTATCACCACTCCACAAAACAAATCATGCACCCAAACTCTCCCTGATGTTGGAGGCACGTTGGGAATAACCTAATTTCAGCTCCTTCTATTGACTAATTTGGTGTCTCTGCTCATTCAACTTGCTCTTTTTCCTCAATCTATGATTCAGTTACTTTATTCTGGCACTTTGTTTCTATATGATTATTCCACTGTCACCACTGTAAAACCCTCACTATCTATTTAGCTGTTTGTAATGCTGATGATCTAGAAACGCAACTTAATATGCTGTTGCACTCAGGGTAAGTAGCTATGGATAAAACATAATTTAAATGCTGCTTATGCAGTGTAATGACCCATATCAGCTATTATTAGCTGAATATAGCTACAATATGCAGCAACAGTCAAATATAACTGGACATTTGTGACTTGAAAAGGCATACATGAGAGCGTGTGAAATGTGGTTTTGTACATCCTGTGACATGTTTTGGTTTTGGTCATGCTCCTTTATTCTCAAATGAGACTGCTGATACCATTAACAGTGTGAAGCTTTTTTACAGTATTAGCGAATGATATTAACTTAATGAATCCCCATGGTTCATGTTATTAATGGGGTCACCACAATGTAAATGGGATTTCCCCTCTCAAAAGTTTTAATTTGTTCTGCATGTAACAACGCTACACAGGTTTTATATTAACCCACATTATCATTAAAATTAGGGCTGAATGATTAATCGTTTTCAAATCCAAATTGCGATTTGAATTAACGCGATTAGCTAATCGTGAAGATTTATCAATCTTCTCAAAGTGCCATTTTAGTCTTAAGTCCTGAGAATTCATGAAATTTACTCCTACTTTTAAACTTAAGAATAAAAGCAAGTTATCAAATTTGTTAAAGCTAAGAATCACTCTTACTTTCCCAGTCATTTAAGAGAGCTCCAGAAGTCTCTCAAATGGTTAGGAGTTGCCAGTAAGGCTTGTGATGGCACTGTGGAGACAGAAACATGAGCAAATCTTTCGGGTGAGGAAACATTTCTAAATTATTTAATGATGCGCAGTTAATAAGACAGGTTCGGACAGCGCAGGCATAATCTTTTTCAGCAAGTTGGTGAGGGATGTCATCTCACCACTGACTTTACGCAGTAATGTGTTTTCTCAGTCAAATTGAAGGTTGTAATGACGCTTTGTTTCTTTGCCACAGGACAAATGCAGCAATGGTGATTATTTTGCCATCCCAACCATCAATAAGCCGAATAGTCATGGAAACAATTATGGCACTTATGCTACAGCTCCACACATTGTCACGCGCTTCAGCGTCTTCCCAACACCCGTAATCCGACAGAAGCAAACACAGTTCATGCAAATAGCCAGCTTCACAGGAGCAGTAGGCGCATTTGATGGCCCATCTCATAGAAAGATCCATCCATCCATTCATCCATCGTCAACCGCTTATCCTGCGTACAGGGTCGCGGGGACATTATAATATAAGCCTACACATTAATAACTGAAAAATAAAAAGTTTATCTTTATATGATGAAGGGGCTGGGATTGGCTCCAGCCCCCCGCAACCCTGTATGCAGGATAAGCGATTATGTATAATGTATTCTCTTGAATAATCTTTATTGTTAAATGTGTGTTGAATATAATTTCCTCTTTCACCATTCAATGTGAATTTATCTGAGAATATTCTTAAAAAGGAAATCTATTCAGTGATTGGTCCTTGTCTACATCGTCATCCAAAATCCTGTTTGCGGCACAGCAAAAGTGTCGTAAATCAGCACTAAGACTGACACTTAAGATTTAGTCCTACACTTCACTCAAATTAGGACTAGGATGCTCGATAACTAACTTTTAAGCTCTGCTTTGAGCCAAGAATTTTTTTTACACTTATGTCAATTCTTATGAGTAATTCTGAGAAGCTTGATAAATACGGGCCCTGACCAGTTTTAAACAGTTGTCCAGTTGCAAATTAATTCTGTTGTCATCCTTCTGTCACAGACAGCCATGCACCTCTTGTTACAGTCCTACTCACAGTGGCGTGAGGTAGGGTAAAGTTTTGTGGAAGCCAAGTAAGAGGGGGTGCCCTTTTTATGAGGGCAATTATCTAATGTATTGTGCTATTACAGTCCAGGGTATAATTTTACACAAAATTGAATCATACTTTAAAGATGCGCACTAAATTTGCATTTACCGACAAATACGCTCTCTCTCTCTCTCTCTCTCTCTCTCTCTCTCTCTCTCTCTCTCTCACTCAGTCACTCTCTCTCACCCCAAATAGCATAAACAACTTGCTTGTAGTGCAGGTTAAGAATAAAAGAAGCATTCACAAGCTCAATCTGAAGACTATTGAAGACATCTGCATGGTAGCAGTGGTGCATGTATCAAATAGGCCTACATACTTACTGCTGGGCCAAATGTTTATAACACAACATCACTCAAGACTAACAACCGAGTACCAGACCAACAGAGTATATTCACGTAGCCTAACCTGGCGCAGTGTCCTGTGGCAGGTGCTGTCCGTGGTGTTCATATGCATACACAACCGCAGTAAAACATTAAGGTTACTTTAACGGACTATTCATTCGCAGCTAAATCCAGGCACAGACCACTTTGCCACCTGCCTTTCATGGTGGCAAAGTGGTCAGTAACCAAGTTATAGAATTCCCTTCTGGCTTTTACTTCCACGCAACAACAGAGTCAGTCGAGGTTTGGCGCTACCAACTTAATGTACACAGCACATTCAGCCTGTCGAAATGTCAATATGGTATAGCCTGTCTCCATTCCAGTGAGAAAAGTAAACAGCATTATGAGTCTGAATGTGTATTAACTGTATATATGCTCATTGAAATAATAAGCATTTATAACATTTATAAAAACTATTGACCCATATTTCACAGAATATTATCTGTACTGGAATGCATTGTAAGCAAAATACACCCTAATTTCAAAAGGATTGAGATGAAACTGGCAAGGTGAGAATAGGTGCAGTGGTTAGCGCTGTCGCCTCACAACAAGAAGGTTGTGTGTTCAAATCTTGGTTGGTCCGGGCCTTTCTGTGTGGAATTTGCATGTTCTCCCTGGGTCTGCATGGGTTCTCTTCCTCACACTGTGAACACTGCAGTCAGAGATAATTGGATTTACCTAACTTGTTCAGATTTTGTTAATTTTTCAACTTTCAAACCTTTTGTATTTTGTGTCTCTATCATGATTAGGTTGACTACGTCAATTGGTGTTTCCCAAAATTGTCCTTAGGTGAGTGTGAGTGGGTTGTCTGTCTATGTGTGGCCCTGCGATTGAGTGGCGACCTGTCCAGGGTGTACCCTGCCTTTCGCCCAGTGTCAGCTGGGATAGGCTCCAGCCTATAAGCGGTTGACAATGGATGGACCAGATTCTCTATGCCGTTCAGTGTCTGACTTCCTGTCTGGTTCATCATTCCCATCAAGCATAGACTTTCAGTAAATATTTAACTTTAGCTTTAATTTAGATTTTTTTTAAATAATCGTATCGTAATCACAATAACTTTTAACTTTTAATTAGATTTTTCCCCCAAATCTTTCAGCCCTAATTAAAATCTATCCATTGTTCATTATACACACACTGACCCAGTCTAAACTGAAGAACTGAAGAAGTCTTGGATGATACAAAACATATTCAAGTATTTTCAACGAAGTCCAGTTGCCCTTGATTTTAACCTTCCTTGGAGAACTATGACCTGATTTATTGGGTAATTATTTACGCAACAATATTAATTAACATCTTTGTTTATGAGTAATTCTGCTCTTGCATTGGATTACAATGAATTAGAGTGTAGTATATTCCCCAGGCACCTGTGTTAGGAATATGGACAGTGTACTGTATTTCTTTATGTATGTATGTGTATATAACCACATATATTCAGTCACTAAAATGGTGTCTTTCTTAAGACATTGGTCTCTGCTCTGTTGCTTTCTCATCTGTAATGAGTTATGTGTCAAATGTCTTTGAAATTTGTTTTCAAATCACAAGCACAGCCTGCCTCCCTTTGCCACCTAGCTGTCAGTTCATTAAGTCCGTCAAAATATATCAATATTGAAGGCAGGGCTGGCGTCCCTTTTCCCCATACACCTACTCATTCAGGGGCTGATGACTGACAGCCACATGTGAGCATCACATCACAGATTCATACATTCAGAGATGTGACAGAAATTTTATTACAGAACATATATCAGTAGTATTGACTGATGTAAGAGTGCACATTTATATGCATGAAATGCATTTTTTGATGATGCAAGCCTGTCAAACACTGTATTAGCATGCAGGTAGCAGTGATGGAAGTTATGCCACGGTGTCAGAGTCACTGCAGAGACATAATACATATTTAATGCAAAATAAGAAAATTGGTGAGCTGTGTTGTATAGATAATAATGACACCAAACCATCTCAGAAGTTTTGATTTAAAACTATAAATAATACTATATACTCTGTTCTCATCACATATTGAAAGCTAGCTGGCTAACTTGCAGCTAGCTCAGACGTATTATCAGATGAAGAGGGAAAAGAGAGGTCTGAACGCTGTACTAGAAAGTTGAAAAAAATACAATAGAAGAGAGCGTTGGGGAGTTTTCTGGATATGGATGAAAGTAGCCTACCCAGTTTTACTCCTGTAGTGGATTTCTAAGTCCATTGTCTTAGAAAAAGGAAGAAAAAAACAGGAACATGCTTAATTTAACTGAGGCATGATGTCACGACATGGACTCTCTATAGGGTCTATAAGCTCATAAAATCCATGGGGCAATTAAATGATAAATGTAACCACTAGCAACTGCAATGATGATCAAATTGGTTAAGGAAAAAGCAGCTAAGATACACTAAGATGTGCCACACACATCCAAAATGTAAACCCACAATTAGCCAATTTAGTTTAGTTTAGTATTTGCTACAATCTTTAATACCATGCTGTGTATTTTCCAGGATCCCAGGACCCTTATATTCCTTTCAAAAGCAGATAAAACAAATGAGGAGGTCAGAGGGGGAAAAAAGTCAGTGTGTCTCCCTCCCTGTGAAGTTCTTCCATTTGCCAACAGAGAGAATGTGCATAATCTCTGGGTGTGATTATTAATAAAGGCCTTCTCAAACTGAGCAACATGGAAAGCCTTCACACGGAGCAACTTAACGCTTTTATGTTGTCAGATGGTTGACGTGTTAGAGGAGCTCACATTATCTGACTACAAAGGCTCGACCCTGTCAAAGACAACCATACACATAGAAACAGCAGTATAAACAGCTTATTAGAGCTGGAGATGACAGAAAGCATGTCAGCCACACTGGGATATATTTGCCTTTGCATTTTTCCAACTACAAAGAGTATAGGTTTAGACATACAGACAAAGAAACTAGAGAACAAACAGACTGGCAAAGGACAGGAAGATAGAGCGGGGGAGAGCCACTGTCTGTTTTACAGCACGTGTCTGCTCTCACATTGTTCCCCAGTTCAAAGGCTGCTAGCAAGCAATTTTTAGTGGATAAGAGTGATGGGCAAAATGGGCTGTCTTTTCATGTACTTCTATCTGTCTTGAATTTAAGAGGCTGAATGAATTGTTACTTAAAAAATCCTTAATCATCCAAAAACTTTGTATAGTTGTGCAAACTTTGTATAGTGGAAAAAGTGTTGTCAATAAGGCACATTACAGGGCCTAATCAGTGCCTAGTTTGCACTTCATCACAGATAATACAAAAGTATTCACTATGTATTGTGTTATGTGCAACATTTCACAAGTTTAGTTGCTTTACTGAATAACTGGACAAAAATAAATCTAAAGAATCTGTAAAAAAAATTTAAAAAAAGCAATTCATATTTGCTTCTACTTATAGAAAGGAAGACGTCACGTATGTTTTAATTCATTTAGTGAGTTCCATCACCTTCCAGACAAAACAAATCATCAATCAAATCATAGTAAGACATGATGAATGAAGACGTTCCAAAATTATGACAGCTATAGTAGCTCTACCTTCAAGCGTTTTTGTTGTTGTTGTTGTTGTTGTTGTTTTCAAATCAGAGTCACAGGCATTTAAGCACAAGTCAACTACTACACAGCCACATCAGCAAACAGGACATTCATTTTGCAATTTTTTAGTAAAGACTGACGTTCCTTTTTATTTATGGTGTTTCATTTATAAGGAGAGGTGCAGGCAAATATATGGTGCCAAAAAACCTTGGAGTGGGCAAACAATTTCTGTTCCAGCATGACAATGACACTGAGCACAAAGCCAAGCACTGGAACAACTTCAGAGGCTCAGCTGAAGCACAGGATTGAATCTCGTTGAAAATCTGCGAAAGCACTTAAAGATAGCTGTAGACAGATGCTTCCCTTCCAACCAGTGTTTGGAATAACGGCGTTTAAAAGAACGGCGTTATGTAACGGCGTTATTTTTTCAGTAACGGGGTAATCTAACT
>JAPMOB010204831.1:8847-25272 GCA_029875015.1 Lepomis gibbosus
TGAAATCCACACATAGATTTGCCACTTTTATGATAATTGATAATTATCAGACAACTAAACCTTCAAAAAGAACTACACTGAAGAAAGATGTAAATGTTTCTTTATTTCAACCGTCTCCAGTAAAAGTGTTACTAGCCTACTTAGTGAATAGACTGCGTTGAGGTTAGTGTGTCAATAACTCTCCATTTTTTGTATTGTTTTCATTTTATTTACATGCCGCCTTTCGATGATCAATGGACATCTGACCCAAACCCAAGGCCACAAATGTATTATTTTTTTTATAAATAGCTAAATCAATTCTTGCACAAAAACTGAATGACATTATAGTTCTTAGCAAACATTACCAAAACTGGAGTAAATAGTGCATTTGTGGGGGACTGTTTTCAGCCATGGATTGATAAAAATGTGCTGTGTTACTGAGTATTTACAGCAGCAAGATGGTGTATATGAGATAAACTGCAGTGTTCAAGGTCATCATAATGAAGGCACATCTCACCCAGCATAACAGTGGCTCACTGATGTGTTTTTAATAGTTTTTTAAAAAAACAACGGAGGTCTGTGGCACAGAGGAATACAATATATTAAGCTTTGACTACACAGATAGTTTTCATAGTTGACATGTTGATAATAAGAATAATATAGAATATTGCCAGATGTAAGATTAAGATCTTTGCGGGAATATTTTTGTATTCCAGTTTTCTGCAAAGCTCCGAGATCCCAACCCAAGAGAGGACCTTTAGGACCATATGGAATGGAGTGAATGACTAATTGAAAATAAGAAAATAAGCAAGGCGCATGCAAAGAGGAGTGCGAATCAAACATGCACACACAAGAATTGAATGTTCTCTCTCTCTTGCTCTCTAAACATGTTTGCAACATCACTGCAGCATACCAGTTATAATCTTGATGAACTGAGCTAAATAAAAGTACTATAATCCAAGAAAAATCTATGGCCGGGCTCCTGTAATTCCTTTAATGACTTCTCTAATGAAAGTGACCAGTCTATAGAACAGTGGCTGCAGCTTTGTTCCTCTACTGTACAAAGCGAGGGTGGCCTGGGGAGACAAGCTCAACACATTTCTGACTGGTAACAGCAGCCTACACCGATTCGCCTCCTGGCTCTGTAGCGATATGCAACAAGATTGATGTGTGTTCCTGACAAATAGCCTGGATGGTCATTTATATGGAGAGATGCTGCTTGGCAATGTGAGGGGAAGAGTCACTTAGCAGAACAATTTCCTCACACAGCATGGTCCTTTCGCTTCATCTTGCCAACAGAAATTATATTCAGAGAAATTGCCTCGCTTTTAAACTGCATTGTTTTACGTCATTGTATCACAGATCTAGTTTGACAACAAAATTGGGGGAGAAGAAAAGATCTGTCCCTTTGAGTTGATAAATTCTGTGATAAATAATAATTCACTGGGCAAACTGTTGCTATAGACTCACATTACGTGCTGTATGTCAGACTCACAACTTAATATACATTTATGAAAAATCCAATCTGTTTTATTTGAATTCCTTGACCTGAAATATGGTCTGATCTCATCAACATCACATTGCAAAAGCCTGATGGTTATAATTATTCTATTAAACAAGTTACACATAAAATTAGAAAGTAATAGCTTTTGAAATCTAGAAACAATGAGTCCTGTGCATGAAGGCGTTAGATTAATTTAATTTCTGTGAGATCATGTGACACCTAGAATATATTGACATTTGGGCTGCAAATTACATTGTGTGGCAGACAGAAAAAGTATGAATGGTGCAGATTTGTGATAAATAATTGTTCATTAATTTTGTGGCTGAATGCTGCAAATGAATTCACACTCCACCGAGCAAGGCAGTAAACATTATCTACTACAATTCAGCAAACCCCTTTTTTCATTTCTTTTCATTTTTCATTTGTTTTCTTTTAGATTTCTTTGACCTAAATACAGTAAATGTAATAATTCAGTATAATAATTCAGTATATTCATCGTCAAGCACATTAAAGCATTCTAAATGCATATTCTGTGAGAAAAATTTACGAGAGATTCTTATGCTTAAACAAGGATCTAATGAGAATAATATTAGATCCTTGTTTAAGCATAAGAATCTCTCTTAATTGTTAATGAAATATTAATTTATTATCAGAGTGCTATGCCTTCTATCCGGTGACATCATTCTTCAAAACATACTCAGGTACAAATAAAAAATATATAATAAAGAGTAATAACATCAAAATCTTCTGAACATTACTCATGTCTCTTATCTGTTGTGTCGTAGCAGGGCAATCCTCATATCTCATTTCTCAAACAGCCAGAATAACTAAAGCATGAGGTGTGAGCTGCTCCACATTTTGCATATCAACCATCTTCCTGCTGACAAATGTTGGCTTTAATAAAACCACAGAGCAAAGACGGGACCGGGAGGGAAGCCCACCAGGACAGGACTGGAGCTGAGACAATTTACCAGGAAATGAAAAAGTAGAATTGTCTGTGGGAAATATCAGAATCATCATAATAATTTGTCACACCGTGATCTGTATCTTCACCACAGCTGAGATTGTATATCTGTTGAGCCTAGAACTTTTTTGATTGTGCTCTTTGTCTGCGTCTTTCCAAAGACAAAATTCTATTCATTAAGTGAGCCTTTGTATCTTCTGCTGCTGCGCTCATTACAGTATTTGAACCACAGCTGAAAAACTACAGTTAACTTATTTCTTCTCTTTTCTCTTATTATTATGCAGATTGATTATTACAGTGCACCAAATAGCAGTTAAAGAGATGGACATGTCATCTCCTAATGGAAGAGCTTGGTCATGCGCACAACCAACTGTATAGTACTCTGTTTGCATACAGTAGGAAACAGTCATCATTCTTTTTAAAAATTTAATCAGGAACTGTATGCAGCATTAGCAGGAGTGAAACACTTGGTGTGAGGGGAATGATGTGCATAAGAGCATGCAAACGACTTCAATATGTGTATAACATTCACATTCATCGAATATAGTAACCCCATCTGAAACCTTAACACTTTGTTAGTTAGATTGGGTCACATAGCTTTCCATACCCACACCTGAAGGGAAAAGTCAAAACCTGGTCTTGCACATCTACTTTCTGATTGTTGATGATGATAAGTTTGTCTGGTGCAAAAACAGCATTAAAATCCAATACTTGCACAACTCTGTTCTGTTCTTCTTCTTTGCTGGAACATTATAGGAAAAGTTAGACATTTTGGAAAAATAGATAAGACAGTATAACATTGAAAACAAAGTAAAATGTTTTCTGTAGCCTAATATATTTAGACGTCACACTTTATTTGAATAGTCTGCCTACCTGTCATTCATTAAATTATTGTGCAAGAAAAATGCTCTACGTTGTTAGTCTCTGATTTTTTAATGCTAAGTAGCCTACTAACTTGTGTCCCCAATGTAAAGGACACATGTCAGTATTTTTTAACGTCCCGCCTTATCCAGGCTGTGATTGGTCGGTTCACGAAAAGTGACATTAACCAGCTACATTCAGCACACAGCTGCTTGAAAGGCAACAGAACTTCTCTTCTCCCTCGTTTCTCTCCACCGACAGAGCTTAGCAGGCAGACGAGAACGGTAGCAGATGAGCTTCACGTAGCGCCCCGAGAACCTGATCAATATGGAGAGGGCATAGCAGAGTACCGGCAACTTGCCCGAAGTCCCGGTACGCCAAAGAGTAAAATGTTGAGGTGCTGGTACTGCTTACCGGTGCGTACCCACTTCAAGCACTGAGCCTAGCTGTTTCTCACAGTTAACAGTTATTATGCTACTCCAAGCTAACTGGTTATATATTTAACATACAAGCAGGCATACCATACACGTGTGGTATTCTTCTTCTCCCCAAGAAAGCGAGTATTTTCTTAAATGTCCAACAGTTCCTTTTAGTCTAGGCTATGGAAATATTTACATCTTTCCAAGCAGACAAAATACTGGGATCTGGGATCATAAAAAAATACCTACGAAGATACAACTCACTGGTGGATAACAGGTTTTAAAAAATTACACATTGCAGTGCTGAGATCAGAAATGAAGCTAGGAGTTTGGCTGCTTATCAAAACTGTGCTCCCAGCACAGGAGAAAATGCAGGTCTAGTTTAGTTACAACTTGGAGTCCTTCATTAGGACTCTGACTAAATGGCCCTTGGCCATACTGTATAGCCAAGCAGATTACTTTCCATTTCTGCACACCGTGTCTTCTTCTTTTAATTGCTATAATGGAATGATGTGCTGAGTGTCTGGTGTGTGAGCCATCTGCTGCAGCAACACACCTCCGGTACAAAACATCCGAAAGCTAAACTATATAAAAAGAGGTCTTTAAATCACAGACTCTAGTGAAGGTGATTTAGAAAAAATATAAGACTGAATCCTTAAACAAGCTGCATTTATTTTTTGTGGGTGAAAGTGGGTGACACAGTAAACGGTTAAAAATATTTCATATGGAGTAGATGGTGCAATATGATGTTAATCAACAGGAAAAAAACAACAAATCAGAGCAGATGCAACGTGGGCGGAATTTGATTTTGGTATTAATTATAACCTGATATCATCACCCTCAGCACAGTGTCCTGACACCACCAGAGTGCAGCGATCTGGGTGAAGACCCCATGATGAGAGAGAAAATACAATTTAAAAACAACTCACTCCTGCTGTTGTCCCTCTCCCACTGAGGCAAGGAGACAGCATATAAAAGGGCAATGTGATTTTTTTCTTCTCATGTCTTGTTCCCTTTGTATCGTCATGTCAATGTTGTGTATTTTGTCTCACAACAATAATTTTAAAAAAAGAGGGTGATCTGCTCTTCAAAATGCTCTCTGATAGACGTGGGAGCAAGGACGTCTTTTTTTAAACATGCAGTACATAAATCCTCTCGTTAGGGTGCAACCAGTACAGGAGTTTTGACTTTTGCTGAATAAGAACCATTGAGGAGTAAAAAGTAAAATTTCTGCTGATGTAAGTCAATACATTTCAAATATTATGACTTGTTTTAATATGGAGAACAATTCTGAAATAAAACTACCAGTGGGTAGACTTGCATTTAAACACACAGTTTCACTTTCCTAATGCACTTAACAGCAAAACATAGAAATCCCTGAACAACACAGACTTGCTGGCTATTTTAGCTACAGCTTCACATTTTCTGTCCTCTTGTGACTAGTTATATTGTTTTCTGTGAACTTGAGTAAAATATTCTAAACGGGATGCATTGCTCACCGCTCATTCTCCAATATGTCTGGCTCAAAAAAAAGACAATAGTTGTGGCTCGCTTTTAATTGCTCCATCTGTAGTGCATCCCATCGGGAGGTTGAGACCTCAGATACTTTCCCACATAAAAGCAGAACAGATAACTTTCACACAGACCCAGAGCAGAATAGCAACTGCGGCAGTGCACTTCATTAAAGCAAAGCGTACACTACAGAGAAACCCTGTGCTTCAGCTGGTAGTCACTGCTTGCGTAATCAGACGTCCCGAGCAGATGAAGCATGGTACGGTATGCTGGAGCCGGCTGCTACATTTACTTAAAGGACGTTTCCATCACTGGTGTCTCATCTGGAATCTGTTCCTTGATACCTTTGCTCCATTCCAAACCAATTAGCACTTGATGGTCTGCATGAAGATGGTTTCCACTCCAGTGAAAGCTAATCTAAACAGTCAATACGTTGCCAGCCAGCAGATCTTTGAGTTCCAGGAACCAAGTGCCAGGAAATTCAATGTGAAACAGCAGCATATGTTAAATATATAGTTATTTATTCTGCAAACCTTCGAAACTACATAATAATGGATCATTTAGAGAACTATACACACATGTGTACACATCTTACTTATTTTACCATGGTTTAGTTATTGTGTAGAGGTAGTGAGCAAATCATATACAACTAATATAAATCCACTTAATACACTGCAGAAAGGAGCAAAAATAATTACTAAAGCAGTACTCACATGCCTGTATGTACATTGACACAGGTTTTGCTAGCTGTAATAATTTTTGCTGTTCTTTACTGGCCATTTTAGGTCCCTTCCTAATGCACAGAAGTGATGGGGGACAAAATGTAAAATAAAAGTTATGATGAGGCTTCAGCAGTCTGAGTCTGTCAAATCAAGTGGACATCTTCCAAAGTTACAAGAATTCCCCTTGTTTTGTTAACACTGACAGCGTTTCCTTGCCGAGCAGCAGGAACTCTAAAAACACAGTAAATTTCGAAGATACACTATTGATCTGTCTATCTCAGAATCATATCAATGTCAGATAAACTTAAGAATGTTGTTTTGCACAGAAGAAGGACTGTACATTTTGTCCTGCATCTCTTACATTGGAAAGACTTAAATAAGGGATCTCTTCATGACTAGCATGAACAGGGAGAAAGATTACAGAAAAACCTATTTCAGTGTCCATATGAGCACCTGAATTGTTTTTAGACAGAAATCAAAAATTGTGATCCTATCCTGTGTAACAAAATAACTGGATGATATGAACGTAATGAGTACTGTTTAAGTTTAGTATTCCACTAAAGCACTGACTAGTTGATTTTTCAACTGCAAAATGTCCTGCTCAGTATGTACCTTAGTCACATTAAAAAAACAAAAAACAAATGAGATCTGCATCAAGAGTGTTTGTTTGTGTTATGTGTTTTTTTTATTGAAACTCCTGCATTGCTCATGCGGTAGTGCACTTCTCAATAAAGGTTATGGTAGAACACCTGTAGTGGCACCATTTATGTTACCTGTTTTGAGAAGGAGCAGGTAATAAAAAGATTTCTCGTCTCCCTGTTCCTTTTCAATAATCAAATGTGTGTACAGACTGCAGCTTATATTTTGAGACCAACAAAAAATTAGGAAAACTGTGCCCTGACAATCCTCAGAGGTGTCTTACTATAGCATCTTTTTTTTAAACAGTAGATGGACACCGATTTAGCAGATAAATCAATGGCTGCTGTGGTAACAACTTGATTATCACCTCGTTTTGACAGGATGAATGTATTATCAAAGGCAATTAAGGTGTCACCAGTGTTTGCACTGAGAGATGGATGACGCTTTGATGATCATGATGAAAAGCTGTATATTGACCTGGAATGAACTGTCATCCCAGTTATCTGACAAATATCTCACAAGGTTGTTAGCTCTGCCTGTTTTATTGTTGAGAAAATGTAATTTGTTTTTTTAAGGAGAAATAGAAGTAAACCACATATTAAACGGGTGATTATTAGTTTGGTTATATTTAGGCCATAATTTGTGAAACATTCGGTTACATTAACAGTGCTAAAACAGCAATAAGGCCTTGGTGAGGGCTCCAAGACAAACCCTTTTCAACTTGCATCCTGATTGGCTGCAGACACACACACACCCATATGTTCATTGAGGGGGGGGGGGATCTCCTCAAGGCTTTCCCTATGTCAGTACAGCATGTCTCCCATGACTTTATTTACAGTCAGAAACTCTTCAGTGTGTGCATTAGTGCAAGAGATTTATCACTCAGGCCCGTTTCATTTGAGAGGCTGTAACTCTTCCTTTCTGTGCTCTGTAATAAGAGTGCAGAAAAATGTACCCTAATGTAGCAGTCAGAGGAGTTTCTATGAAATCAGCTCTAATCTGGATGTCTAGTGACGGCTGAAGTGCAGAGTAATAGCTTAGGTAATTGAGAAAATAGGTCACCTGGGATATGAGGTGTTTGCAGGTGGAGTTAATGGAGGGATAGCTTTGGTTAAGGGCTAATATGAATCACCGATAATGTGTTCTAAATACGTCGGCCATACTGTCACTTCAGTTAAAACAGCCTGGACTGATAGGTTTACACAAGTGACAGATTGAGGTCATGGCTTTTAACTAATACTCCTTGTAGCCTAATGGAAGTTTGCTTCACATCTAAATCTCATGTAGGAAATGGGATGAATCCAGTTACCTGGTTGCTTGTAAAAGACAATATTTTGTGAGAGGGCCAAGCGTTTATCGCTAGCCCTGTGTGCATGTTGTGGTTAATTATTATTTCCACAGGAAATCCCTGCATCCAGCAACGACCCCCACCTAAAACACACTGACACAAACACACACACACATAGAGACACACACACAATATTGAATGCAGCTGCATCTCCCACAGGGGAAAGGGTAATTTGTCCAGCTCAGAAATAAGGGTCTCTCCATTTCTCTCAGCAGGATGATGAAAAACATGAAACCGTGCTGCTAATGAAAAGAACACTCAGGATGTGTATTATTATTCCATCAGTCTCACCTAGTGAGCCCTGGCCCGGGTCCACACCAGAGGAAGGACCACGGCTTTTCCACCCTCTCCTTTCAGAGCGATCTCGTGGTAGGCTGCCACTCGCAGATTTCCTCTTCATTCATTCCACAGGAATTTGGCTGCCATTTCCTGAGCAGAGGAGAAGGTTCGACTGGCTTCGTGCAGGGCCAAGCTGGTATTTATCTAACCACACACTGGGCTTGATTCATGTGAAACAAGCACGCCCTGTAAACAGTCTCATTACTGAACTCCAACACTTCATTACTCAACAGGCCAAGTCACTGGCTGGAGAGGGAGCCTAAAATGGTGTAAAGCGTGGTTTGAACACATTTGCCACGATACGTCCAGGAGGGGACTGATGGATTTATCTCAGAGGTAATATGATCTTAACATGTGACTGATGTGGTTAACTCATGGCTGAATAATCTCAGAGAGAGCAAAGTTAGATGTGGCCGCTGTATGACTTGGCCACCATGCTGACAACAGGATTTCACTGCACAGCATTTAGCTTTGTTATTACTCGCTGGCACCCACATTGGCGAAAGACTATACTGACTGAAAAGTGAGGATTTAATCCTTACCACAGGGTCCAGGATGTCTAATGAGGGTGTTGTTCTGTCCAGACCTGAAGCACTTACACCAGCACATTGTAACCTCGAACAAATCCACCCCTGCAGCAATGCTAACCTTATATCCTCATTTACCATGAGCTAGCACCGGGAACATGACAATTTGCAATACAACAAATCAATGTAATGTAATCTAATACTTAATTTGATTTAACTGTGACGAAAACAGACATATTCATTGCCTCCTAACCACATTACGTTTATCACAGTGGGAATCACAAATTATTTCCTAATATCCTCTGTCATTTAATCTCTTGCATTTGCACAACAGGAATCTGGGAGGGAATCATCGCCCCTCTAAATCTATTTGTCGCACCTTTCAAACTCACAGCTCTCCTCACTGTGGGTCACCTGTAATTTGTAATGTTAAATAAAGGGCAATTCATTTCCTGCAGGGCTGAGCAGTAACCCAGACTAATACTGTATCAGCCACAGATTCAAATTCATTACACTCAGGGTGCCGAGCTGTTTCTGTTCATACCCATATGCAGCCATGAATATTGCAGCAGTCTGAAAAGGTGTGACAGTCTACACAAGAGTTACAGCAAAACTCTTTATATGAAGGCACAGGACGCAGAATATAAAGAGCAGAGAAATGAATGTGAGCAAGATAACATCACTGTCAATGGTGCCTGGCTTCAGTGGTATTATTTACAACAGATTATATTTATCACTGAGATATTTTTCTGTCTCTGAAATTTGCAGATGTACTGTTAACATTCTTTTACTGTGACAGTAGAACCTTTTATATTGAATAATAGATGGACGAAACTTTTAAAAACAGAAAAAAGACAGAGTGTTGTGAGATGCCATTAAGATAAGCAAAGTGCCATCAACATCTCCAGTGTGTTTATATGCAGTAATGGGCTTTATTGGTTGTATTGTGTTTCAGAGTGATCTTTGCAGTGGTGGAAAGTAACTAAGTACATTTGCTGAAGTACTGTACTCATTTTAATGCGCTTGTAATTTACTTGACTATTTCCATTTGAAGGTTATTTGTACTTCTTCAAAAGAACATTTCAGAAAACGAGTTATAAAAAATGACGCATTGTTACAGATAAATAAAATGCTCAATAATATATAAATATAGCTCCACCTTGCCCAACTACATCCTACATGTTACATATACACATATATACATATTTATTGGTAAAATAATCAGATCTGAGTACTTTTACTTTGATATTCAAGTAAATACACATAAAAAAAAACACCCAGCAAACGTTATTTAATTTCTTGAGCCAATATTCCTTTTTGGCGCAATTATATTAATGGATTTGAGAAATTAAATATATTTACATTTGTACGCAAGGTTTAATGAAAAATGTCACTAAAACAGAGAGACATATTGATTATATGCATGAAAAGCTATTTAAATGTATGTTCATAACTAAACTCTCAACTATTAATATACAGTAAATAAAAAAAGACCAGCTGTGTCTTCACATAGAGTACAGTACAGTAGCAGTGTGTCTGAGCTGAGCTTGGGAGCATCTTTGAGGAATGAGTGTCCAGTAGGATTTGGCCATAGTGCAAGCCCTGCTGCAGAACAGCGACTGTGTTGCTGTCTGGCTGTATTCACCTGAGCCAAACAAATGGTTGTGTCAAGCTATCTCTGTTCATATACCCCTCTAGTTCAGAAAGCTCCATTTTTCAGTTGGAAGCGGCTGGCAAACGACTATGGAGGGAGGTGCGTGACCCTGATGACTTCAGTGGCACTGCAACCAACTGTGACAATGAAATTGATTTTGAAAGTACAGACCATGTGCCTGGAAGCTGTGGGGTGTTTCCCCAGAGCTCTCTGATCTGATAAAGGACTATAAAATGTAGTTATCCCAAATAACAAAACATCCGTACAAAATATAGACTCCTAGGTTAGGTTTTGATTGGGCTTGCAGGCCTTTTTGCATAAACACTGTATTTGACAGGAAAAAATATAAGTGGGCTCACATGAATATTTGCCGCAATATTTAAAAAAACAGAGAGAGAGTTTTTTAAAAAGCAGCTCTAAGTGCTTCTGATGTGAAACTTCTTAAACTCAGACAGACATTGACCCTTCACTTCAGCGGGAGTAGAGGTTGGAGTTTATAAATGCTTGAGGCTGTGCAGCAACACTTGCCTGCGCCAAGGCAAACTACAGTGTTACTCCTGTTAATGTAGCATAAAAATGATTATGACAGGCTTCATCAGTCCTTCTGATCTCAGAGAAAGGCTGTATTTAGTGTGCAGTGTAAAGTGGTTTTTAAAAAAAATGTTCCTGTGTCTTCAGCCTTCTATTTGCAGCTGTGTTTTCTGCCCAGTGTTTACAGTTCTGGTTCTGCCAAGAAGAGACAGACAAGCAGAAGGATTGATGGGGGAACAAGCAGCAGTGTGGTTATCAAATGAACTGGGAATAAACATGTGTTTGTGCAAAAGATGGGACATCATATGTGAAGACATCATGTGTCACTATTGTGCTCATAATTGATTTGTTTGAGAAAAATGTGACCAAAATAGCTAAAACTAAAGGAAACATTTTACAGGCAACACAGGATTTTCAGCATTTTACATCCATTTTCTGTTTTTCTGTCTTGCTTTCTTTATCCCCAAGTGATACCTGACCTGATAATATTTAGGCAATACAATCTTAACACAGTTGAAGGGTGGAAACACATTTGCAAAGAACTAGATGGGTCATTTTGGTTGCATTCCTTGCTCTGGTTGTCTTCCAGTGTTTGAGATCCCTCTGTGCCCGGCCAGCAGAGGGAGCAGTTTCTACAGGATATCAGTTTCATTGTCATGTCCAGCCTCCTGTCTAGGCCCTGCTGCTTGGCTTCCTTGACAGCCTTAAATCAAATAAATAGACTGAGAGAGAAGCATGTGCATTCCACAAAAGTTGTACACTCCTGCTGCGGTCATGTTGAATGTTTCATGGCACGCACAAGAAAAGGGAAATCATTTGTAATAGAAAGTTATGTGAAACGTTTTTACAAGTTTTAATGGACACAGTTTGTGGCAGTATTATTAAGAAAGTGGCTACTGAGTGTGAGATAAGATCAAGTCATTATGTGGTCACATTTTATATTATAATTTTGTTTATCTATTGCAAAATTAAAATTTGCTGTAATATACCCCCTATATATATATATATATATATATATATATATGTATATATATATATATATATATATATATAAACTGCAGCAAGATGTCGAGATGGCAGCTCAGTCCAGCCACAAGGTGGTGCTATAAGAGGAGATTTGGATGTGGTAACATCCAGCTAAAAGGCTGGAATTTATGTATTTATTGTGCTCTCTTTACAGTGTAGTGCATGCAACCTGATATCTGTCTGATTGGACCCATATGATGCCTGTGTCAAACTTTACAGCCAGGTTATTTGTTTGCTTTTAAGCACAACCTTCTTCTTGCCTTCAAGAGTCTTTGTGGTGTGAATAAAGGCAGAAGAGAAGCCTTGTCGGGATCCATGTTTGTCTGATGACCAACAAAAACATTTACTGTCTCTAAAAGGTCAGGATACACAGAGCACATGGAGAAAACAGTGAAACTGGGCTGGAATGGTGGTGGTGAACAATGCAGGAGGGCGGCTGCCAGGTTTTATGGTCTGGGATCATGCTCCCAGCCCCCACCACCAGGTCCCTCTTCCTTCCTGCGATGTAGTGTAGTTTACACTTGAGCCACTATGAAACATGTTTGCTGAAAGAAGGGAGGCAGAACAATGAAACAATGAGACCATGTACTTTAGGGAGAGGTGCCAGTTGAAAGCAGTTGGTAACACGTGATGTGTGATTTTTAACACCTTCACTGCATTTTTTAATATTAATCTCCTTCACTTTCAATATTAATTCAAACCTTACATCCCACTGTGAGGTATTCATATGATATGTCATCTCCTCCACACACACACTTAATTTGGGCTTTAAAATAAAATTTAAACCTGTTAATTTCTCAAACTTAAAGATGTGGTTTAAAAAATGGCTTCATTTTACATTAGCAAAGTTTTTTAAAAAGAAGTATTTTTCTAATTTTCTGCAGTAAATATAACTGAACCAGTTTGAGAATAAAAAATAAAAGTGTTATGTCACAAGCATTAATAGTCAAGATTAACTTTATTGCCATTTCAACATGGCAATAAACAGTGAGCTCATACAAAACAAAACTCCACTTCACATACTGTACCACCTTCTGACAACATGTACTGTACTAATAATAAATAAATAAAACAAACAGGCTATCAGTAACACACCAGTTATGACTTACCTTTATATACATACTATTACAGTTTTTTTCCTGCCACATGCCTTAGCCTAAGTTACAATTAGCTAAAGAAAGCGAAATAATAATACAGATTTAGATACATTTCTTGTTGGGATTTCTAGCACTGACTCCCTGGGTAATTTCTTAAAAAAAATTTCATAGTTCAAAACACACAGCCAACACAAGAAAAGAAGAATAATGAAATGTTTGCATGACGCTGTATAAAAACACATATCTGATGTGAATGTTCCTTTTAAAGCCACTAAAAACTGTTGTAAACACCATTGTTGGATTTGGCGCTGTACGTTAACAATGACAGCAGCGGTTTGAAAATCAAGGTTGACCATGGCTTTACATCCCACTTACAACACACACACACACACACACACAAGGTGACAGGCTATGGAGGAACCTGTTTGTGACAGTGTCTTAACAGCTGGAACTGTGGTCATCCATCAGCATTGGGTTTGATATTAGGGCCGGCTCCCTGGTGGGTCATTGACACAGATGACAAACCTGTCTGAGGAAGTTATAGAACTGCCAATCCCGCCACTATGTGCCACTTACTCAACTGACATTTGTCCAATCACAGGCCACGGGCTAAATTGAACAACCCTCTTCCACTGAAGTACTAAATACTGTCGCTGATAATGGCATTTTTTCTAATAAAGCTATAATTCAAAAATGGCACTGTTGTTCTTGGTTTTAAAAAGCTTTTCTACTCTACAACCTGCAGGTAAAAGTTTAAACATGACTTGTTGAGAGGATGGGTTGGGATGTGCAACTGTGACTTATGCACATTAACGCTCCAAGGCGCTGGTGAGAATACTGTGTGCGCCCCACAACAGAAAACAATACCCAGCCACACAGTCATTTACAACTCCAACTATATGACTGCAATAAAAAGCACTGCAAATGAGCCATTCTGGGAGCCCCAAGCCAGATGTTGAGTGAGTGGTGTGCGTAATAAGGCTTAATGAAGGGTTGGAGTTACCAAAGTGTCCAGGGAATGAGAGGAAATAAACACAACATAAACAAGTCCTAAAAATTAAACTTGCCAATCTGAAACATGTTTCTTGCAACCTTCGAGACTAGATACAGTGAGACCTTTCCCCCCATGAACATTGGTTTGATCAGTTTATATCATTATGAAAAACAAACACATATTATTTTCAGGAGTATCCGGCAATCTATTGTTCCTTGTCTTAGTGTAAGCTCTGTGTAGGGTCTGCTGAGGACCACCATGTTTTCAAGGTGACATTGTCCACAATGAAAGGAGGCTTCCTGCACTGGGAGCCTCTCTGGTTTACAACTTCCTTCTTGTGGCGACAATCCTACCAAAATATGTGTCAGGTTGTTGAACAAGAGTGATGATGTCCTATACAAGAGGAAAAGCTGCACTCCCTAGACAAAGCACTTATTATTTATAATACTGAGATGAAACCAAATCATGACGCATGATTAAAACCACACAGCGCTTGCCATGTGCATATTTTCACCTCGACGCTGCAGCCGTAGTAAGCAATTATTAATTGTTATACTTGGCTCTCAGAGGATGCTGGACAATGCTGCAAATATTTTCATACAACCTCTGACAAGCCAGAGGGGGAGGTCACTGCCTCCTTCACACTGAGATAACATTTCCTTATCAGCTCTCTGTTGAAATGAAGTGTTTGATGTTTGTGTGCTGTAGAAAGGTGGTGGCAGTAAATCAAGTGTGCAGTGAAAGTTGCAGTAACTTATTCTTTATTAACCTCTCATTTGAACACACTAATGATAGAGCTTTGATAACAGGAAGCAGTGCACAGGCCAGAGCGTCAGATTCACGATGCAATGCAGAATTTCTGTGCGTCTTCAAAGACCAGACAAGCGTGGAAAACAGCTGCATCAACTCTGGCAGGGGGCAATACAACCAAATCTGACTTCATCAATGCCTTTGACTCAAATTTTCATCCTCTGACATTGAATGGAGTCTGATGTGCAGGCTGAGCACTCACAACTTGGTAGTGAAAGGACAGAGTTGTTCCTGAGAGCTCATAACGAGACAAGACAAATTAAGGAAAGGTTAAGAGACACTGGTTGCAGCACAGAGGTCCACTCACTTAAAGTGATGCATCCCAAAATTGCTTTCCTATTGGGCGGAACATTTATTCTGTGGGACAGGTGTAGGCTGACTGTGTCAGCAAACAGGATTGGCTTTGTGTGTAGGTGTTATCTGTATTTCAAGGTATTTTCTTGTTGGAAGTTTTATTGCAGACTTTTGAATTGGGTTGAGCATTATCATGTGTCATACATGGCGTAAAAGACATCCATTACTTGGGTCTGAGACCTTGGACCATAATACACCCTGTCTATGTCATTCATTTTATTCAGTTATCATATGCAATAATGTGTCTATGAATGATAGTTTTTCAAAGTGCGTGTAACAGAAGTTAATGTTTTCCTGTGTAACCAGATTTTGTGTTGCTTATGAATTAATGCAGACTCAGGGATGAAGACATTTGTTTATCTTAGCTTACTTTTACAGTGAATAACTAAGAAAATGAAGGTGCGCTTCAAGCAACTGATCATGAGGATTTTTTTTTTTTGCTTATCAGTTATCAGTCTGAGCACATAGTGTGCATTCAATAACCATGTTGCAATGACTGCAAGACAATAGCTGTGATTTACGAATATACCCTGCTGGCATATTTGTGTTTGGTAGGTGCCATTCATTGAGCAGTTACAGTAGCCTATGCATAACTGGCAGAATAAATGTGGGATAGAAAAAGGCCTCACTGACAATTGTGGGGTGTATTTGCATCTTTAAAGACAAATAAATGGCAAAAAACATGTTTGGGTGGGTTATTAATATTAATACTGTTTAATACATGTTATGTACAATAGCTTAAAGCAATCCATAAAATAAACAGTAGCTTTCTTTAGGTTCCACTGTATGTTCCACGTCATTACGAAATGGTCCAGACTGACCTGCTTTGGACTCAGTGATCCCATGCAAATGTAGCTGATCAAGCAGCTGGGTGTGAAGTGACCAATGCTGTGCCAGAGAGATAAGCCAGAGCTGGAAGTCAGGCCTGTCCAGTTGGCCAGGTCAAACCATCTTAGTCAGACACACAGAAAATGGCACACTGTCTGTCTTACGTTACCACTGTCAGCAAGAGGGTGGAGGAGCTTTTCACCAACACCAACGCCAATATCTGTAGGGCTACATACGCACACACACACATGCACACACACACACACACACACACACACACACACACACACACACACACACACACACACACACACACA
>JAPMOB010204835.1:0-15124 GCA_029875015.1 Lepomis gibbosus
AGGCTTAGATGAGAATCTCAAATTTGTCTCCTGAGCTATAGAAAAGCAAGCTTTGAGCAGTAAAATTTTCCTCTGGGAAGGACTTGTATTATGATGGCACTGATATGTTCAATGACATAAAGATTTGCTTTTGAGAGATAGACTAAGGATTATGAGCAAGTTATGAGCTTTTGCAGGTAAACCACTGTGTTGTGCTATTTTTTTGATATGTTTCAAGAACTGCACTTACTGTTTTGCAAATGTTAGGGATGATTTGAGAAAGGTATCAAAGTGAGTGAGAAAAACTATAAAGATAAAGATTAATGATAATATTGGGTAATTATTCATGATAATATAAGGGAATGGGACTCAAAGAACAGTGTTAGGATTTTTGGAGTTTAATATTCAGGAGGACATTCTGGAAAGCTTTCTGTATCCCTTTGGATTAGGAACATATAGTATCTTTGCCATCAAGCTCAGTTTCTTTATTAGATGTCATGTTCAAGAAATATTTGGCCTCCTTTAAGTTATCAAACCAATGCTACTTATGACCCAAACATTGCAAATACAATCCTCACTGTCATTAAAATATTTCCAGATCAAAATTAAATCAGTTTATACAATATTGTGTCCTAGATCTCTAGAAACTTGAAATTCTGCATTGACCTCCGCTGTCAACTATGACAGCTATTTGGTTTACACACAGACTCCTATTCTTTCACAACCCACACCCATACTCGAGTTCATCTCACACACACCTTGAATTGAGTCATCACTGAAACAGATGGCACTACTTGAAGCAAGGAGAATGCCAAGAAATAGTTTGAATGTACAAGTTTTAACAGACGCAGACAGAGACCTGACCATTGAGCTGTACTATTTTTACATTTATTATTTAAGTTTCTTTATTGTAATGATTTGCATGGTCAAATTACACAGCTACAATCCATCCTATCGATAAAACCTGGCAATAATATGTTTCCATCCCTAGGACATGTGCTGCATCAGATAGGTCATGTTGATCATATGACCCACTACAGTTTGCGGTTGATCGTGGGCACTTCAGCAATAATTCAGATAAAAGACCATTTTTGTAATATACTATTCTCCCTTGTGTGCTTTTACTGTATTTCAAGATAACAAGACAACGTGTGTTCTCAGCAAAAATCAGGGACTGTCTTCTGTGCATGAGAATAGTGGTAATAATGAAAGAGAGAAATACCCATGCATTAGTTGGAAACCTGCTTGTCACATTTGAAACATGAAGGTTATTTACTCGAAAGGGCAATATTGTAATTGCAGATGAAAGTGTTATGAATGCAAGCCCAGCTTTCTTCTCTCCTATGCTTTGGTAAGGAGAGATTTATATCCTTCTTCTGAAGCTACCAAGAGAGTCATATTTGTCTGTTTGCTGTCACACTGTCATTTTCATACTATAATTACCTGTGTTCAATTCTAAGTATAAAAATGTATTTTTTTACACTGTGTTATGTCTGTCTGTCTATCCAAACACATTTGTACAGTCTATGGTTCAAGAGATGCACAAATGGATTTTTCCAACTTGTACACATTATGCCATCTGACAATTTTGCTAAGCTCTCACAGCAAATAATGGAACAAGAAATATAGCTTAATGCTGAGGTGATAAAGAGTGATAGCACCACCACAAAATGTACTGACGTAGTCATGGTGACCAAGACCACTAACCAACACTGCACTCTGCAGAGTGAATCAATAGACTGACTCATGCACCGTTTTACCTATCACAGGCCAAATCTGCAGCTTCTTCAGATGATTAATGCATTGTTTGAACCAGTGGTTCTGAAATTGGGATCTGGGGATCCCCAGGGGTCTTTTAGGGAGTACCAGAGGGTCCCCAGCGAAAAGGTGAATTATTTAGTTTCATTATAATATTATCCATAAGTAACACAATCCTTACATATGCTTTCTATAATAAACCATCTAAAAGGGGGATCCTGGAGCAAACTCTTCTCAAAGTCTAATTTGTGTCAGTTTAGGGGTCCTTGATGTGAATCTAATTCTTGCAGCTTAGTGGTGAGATGTATTACATTTTTGTCCCGAATAGCAAAGACGTTATCACATTCTTTTATTTATTTGTTCGTTTTTGATTTATAAACTGCTACGTTACTTCCTGGTTAGTTGTAGGGTTAGTTGTAAGGTGCAAATATCTTTGCATTTTCCTTAAGCGATAGTGGAACATGGTATCATTAACGATTAATCATTAATAAGTAATAAGATACAGTTTCTTAGTTTAATGTTTTTTTTCAACAATTCTAGCAGCACATTAGTTGTGCGGAACATTCATTCATGAAGCGCAAACCATTTAAACTCAGCCTGCTAGCCTCTACGGCCTGGTGAAAGTTTTCAGCAGGTTGTTCACTGTATGTCTGACTGGTATGGCAGGAAAGCTGGCGATGTCGATACAGTAGCATGTAACTGTGATGTAACGTTAAATCTCTGCAGTTAACACAAGCCAACAGACCACTGTTACAGCCACCTTGTCTGCTTTTACATTGTCTTTCTTTTTGTTGTGCCGCTTCTCAATGCTAAAAACAACACCCCTAGTTTGTTTTTATTTTGATTTCCATTTCTGCAATTTTTACGCATTCCAAGTTGCACAAAATCTTTTCAGAAGAGTTGTTCAGAACAACAACTCATTTTCATTATTTATCATATCATCATTATTTATTTGAAATAATGAAACCAGCAACAGATTGGTGAAAGCTGCTCTATTGCATGTGGCCAGCAAAATAACAATATATACAGCATAAACCTAGAAGAAGAAAAAAATTAAACTCAAAGCCCTAAGGGTGTTTTTTGTTTCTCTGAGTGTTTTTCCCTCAGCTATTTGGATGGAATGCAAAAACAGCAACTCCCTATGATGGTTGGATGAAACACCACATAGATACAACATAAATGGAGTGGTGGAACAGCCTCGTTTCCAGATGAATGTGCCTTTGTTTAATTTTAGTCAGAGCTGTTTAGCGAATAGTTTTTCATTTTTATCTAGCGATTTGGGACTCTCACACATGACTTGCTCTGATCCAAAGATGGCAGGAAATGTGCTTACAGTGTTGACAACTGTTTACCATGGAGACTTGCTATTGAAAACCTGATAAAATCAGATGACATTATAACATATAAATGTGAATTTACATACCAGAGCTTTTTCTACAATCTTTCCTCTCAGTGGAGGGACTTACTACCATACTACACAGTGTATGGAAAGCACTGTGATCATCAGAATCCCAAGATCAAATGCACACTAAGATTTCAATCCGGAGTTATAAAGATGCCAGGGACTGAACAGGTTCTAAATCTAGTGGCACATTTGTTATTATCTCTGGAGAATTACTAGCATCCAGAAGAAGTCATCAATTACCAATCAACTAGAATTAAAAGAGGGGATTATGAGAAAACATTGTCTAACAACAACCCTCACTGAAGGGAAAAGTAAAATGAAGCAGCAGTGGGAGAGAGAGACAGAGCTAGTTCCTGCTACACATGAATTACCCAGAACAACAGGTGTTCCATTTTGTTGCCATGTCAATATTTGAACAGATAGGGCTTGCCGGTTTTAAGGTCAGAAGCTGACATACATGGTGGCACAGGATGGATTGTTAGTTGGACAATCACATAATAGCAATGTACAGGTGAGACATCTGATCCCTCCGTGACTCACCCTTCCTTCCTCCTCCATTTTTTCACTTGTCTATTAATTCATCCGTCCTCCATTGCACTATGAAAAAAGATAAGCGAATATACCTTTTAGTGGGGGAGATCATTTCACCCGTTTTCAAGAAAATCAACTTGTTTCAAGGATTTTCTATGGCATCAAGTGTCATTTCCTTGATGGACGGATGGAGCACTCTGCATCATTTTCTTGATCCTCTTCATTTCCTTCTTCATGTCCATCTTGTTTTGAAGATAAATTACAGTATTGTCTACATGATATCTAAAAACAAAGGAAACTACAATGAGACTGGCCAGATTTGATTTCTTTGTTTTAAGATATAATTGTGTTAAAGCCTAAATTTTAGACAGAGAGGTTTGTTAAAACCACTCTTGTTAATACCACTCTGCATTTTTGGCAATGGGCTCATTTAGAAATATGCTCTGTCAGCAGATTGGCACACTCTCACCACCACATCTCTTGTCAGATTAGACAGGCCTGCAGTGAGTGGAAGGGATAGAAATGAAAGTAACATAAGAGAGACAGTTAGGAAGAGAGACAGAGATATATTAATCATTGCAAAAGGTAAGGTCTTTGGTCCGTACCAGGTCATTAAAGGGCAGTAACTACATGGAAGGCTAAACATATCTGGATTTTTCTTACAATTTCCGCTACAGACAGAGAGAGGTCAGTGGCAGGCAAAGCAGAAAAACACAGATGTGTTGACATGCAGTCTAAGCCTCTATTATGCCCTGAGAATCTTAATCACTTTATGCAGATAAAAGCGGAGAGTGAAATAGATTAAAACATTCATTAGCATTCCATGCTATATCTCTGCTATTTGCTGTCTTTTATCTGCTTTGTTTAGGTATACCTTGGATCTTCTCCATTTGCCAGTCAATCCACAGTAGCTTTGCCAGTCAATAGGAAGGGAGTGAGTGTTGGTGAAACATGGCAAGAGGCAGGATGAAAACACTTGTTTAATGTTCATCTATCTGGGTGAGTAGTCCGCTCTCCTTCTCCCCGTGTCTCTGTCTAATTACGTGAGATCTGCAAGCTGCCATTTGGTGGTATCGATTTGTACTACCTGTTACACACAAGGCTCTGGCCCCTCAGGATGATATCGGTGGAGTGTTTGCCCACACCATGTAGTGATTAGTGGCTCACCGACATTGTTGTTATGGATATGAATTGTCTTCACTACAGGTAAGCCATTATCATCCCTGATGTGTCTCTCTTGAGGTTTTGTGTGTGAGCGAAAGAGCAGCAAAGAGAAAAAAAGAGAAGGTAAGGAGCAGTGAAGCACACTAATTATAAATCAGGATATTTTCAAAGGGTTTATGTGTTAGGGAGAGACAGAAACACATGAGGAGGCAACGGGAAAAATTAAGAAGTAATGTAGCAAGTAATTCAGCCATATGTTGATGTACACCTTGGGGTGGAGGCATTATGAAAGGAACATATGTATTTTCAGAAACTTGAGGTGACGTCTCAAAGGACTGTTTCTGGCTTCCTTGCTGTCACATGGGTCAGACTACTTGTGTAAATAGTTCTACAGAGATGTTTAATCTCTTGTTTTTGTTTGTTTGTTTGATGTTAAACCCACAATTTTAGTCCTTTAGTTCAATCAGGAGAGACTTCATTTGAGCAAATGCTAATAATTTATTGACATGTCTGCAATGAGAAATGTGAAACCTATTTGCAGATTAGAACCCCTTCATGATGATGTGGTATTACAGGGCATGGTGACACCTTATAGAATAGAGAGAGAGACATAGAAAGAGTTGTGAATGAATGAAACATGAAGATAGTCCTCCTGGTTATATTTAGGCTGGCCTTAATTTAAATCTCACTCTGGCCTCTCTGGGGTGCAATATCCAGGGAAGCTGCATTGCACACCTCCCCCAGTTCCACACCCCTCAACCTCCTAAAATATATTTCCAAGTGAAAAGAGAAAAATTAGACTGATTAACAAATGCTACAGCCAATGCAATGTGTGATGAGTCTTTGTAAGTATTGAGCAAAATTTTTACTGACCACTGTTAATTTGATATGCCATTGATTCACGTATAACACAGCTGGTCCTGAGGAGGTTCTGCAAAGACACAGCCTCAGGAAGGAGATGTGCTTAGGGAGCTGCAGCATCCCCCCAGCCCCAGCTGGGCTCGCGATATCATTTGTTTAATTATTGTGAATAACGCAATATTTTGCATAGTGACCTGTAATAATTTGTCTGTAGGCCTGTTGATCTGATTGGTAGAAAGGTTTGGTACGGATTCAGACAACCATCATGAACAAACTAAGGTATGCAGCTTTCAACAAACGGCAGCACTTGTGTGGTTTTATCATGAGTTACAACTCTATGCGGTCAGTCAAGTTATGCTGATAACATAAGAAGACTACATTCCTGAATTCTACTGTTTTCATACTTCCATGTTGTTTGCTGACTAATGTTGTTATGATACTTCACACTGTTGCGGGGATATTATGAAATTCTTTTTCACAAAAATGTAATTAAGTCTAACTTCATTACTCTGGTTTTTGTTGGCCGAATTATAAATGTATTGCATGTATAAATTAAGAAAATCCCATTGCATTGAAAAAAATACTGTGAATCTCCCATATGGATTATGATGCAATAGTCTTGCACATATTACAGTATATCAAAAATGAAATATATCAGATAAAATCCCCACCGGGGAAATCAGATGCCCACCCAAAACGTTTCCTCTGGCAAGAGGACTGATCTTTCTGCACCCATTTTTAAGAGCTAGAGAAAAAGCTCAGACAAACTTGCTGTACATGACCTGCTCAACACCAAGCAGCAGACAGACCATGAGCCAAAAAGCACTACAAATGAATACTAACGTTTCTCCCTGGCCAGTGGATGTGTAAATAGGCAACTGTTTGCTAACATGTGTGCCTATTAGTAGATAATACGTCAGTGTTGTTTACAACTCATTGCGTGCCTCCAAGTTGCCAAAGAATCAGTTAATATAGGTTTAAGATCAATGATTATATGCTTAATTTATATTTGCTATATGCAAGGGACATTTTGCTAAGGGACAGTGATATAGAAATTTGTTTTGGATTGTCGCAGGTCAGAAAGCGCTTTACTCATAGTCCAGATATTTCAAAGAATAATAAAATACATTTACACAGTACACATATAGGAAAGAATTTTGCGATTAGACCCCATCATGACATGATATTCTGAGGGGATAGTGATGCCATGAGCTATGCAGGAATATCCCCACGATGCAGTCTAGACAAGAAACATTTTTATACACCATAATACTGACTGAGTTGAAGCAGAAACAGAGACAGAAAGTACATAATGAATAGATAGGACTGAAGACTGAAGTCTGTCTTCCTAAATGAATTCTACCCTAAGCTTCATGACAAGGATGTTTCAAATCAACTTCTGGAAGGTGTAATTATACAAGAAAGAATGGAATACGTGAAATTGTTTTCTATGCAGACAACTTCACAGAAACAATTACATAAACATTATGTATTGTCAAAGCTGTAATGCCATAAGCTTTTACTTAATCTTCAAAGATCGATAAGCAATGAAACAGTCAAAGCCAGAGAATAGGTAAGGTGGTAAAAAAACAACTCATTTTCTCAAAATGAGTTACTCAGTTTCCTACTTTTGCATTAAAATGTATGCCATTTTCTCTCATCACAAACTGTGCACCCTGTGTCTCGCTACTACCACAACAGCACACCAGTACACTTACTTACAAACAAGTAAAGTGGCATATTTTAATTTCGGCAGTAATGTTTAAATTCAGTTCAGTCAGTGAAACTGATATGTGTGCAGCAGTAAATTATGTTTGGCGGTATGGCTGGGATCTGGGTACTGGGATCTCCCTGTCCTTCCATGTGCCTATTTGGAAAGCCATGAGGCAGGAAGAGCACTTCCCTGCCCATCCATGTGCATACATGGAAAGCCCAAGACAGACAGCAGAAGCAAAGACCCCCAGGGCCCAAAACAGACAGCAGAAGCAAAGACCCCCAGGGTACAGAACAGTGCTGGCATCAATGACAGAATGGCATGATTAATCAGATATGGCCTGAAAGGAGGAGCTTGGAGGCGGCGAGTTACAAGAGAAATCAGCAAGGAAAGGCAGCCAATAGCAGTTTGAATAGAATTTGCCAGTGAAAGACAGGAATCAACTGAGCTATCAGCAGCTGGTTTTAAGATGGCTGTGATCAGCTGATGTGCTGGGATTGTCAGCTGATCTTGACTTGGCTGCCGGCCTGAAGTAATGCTATGCTTGATTTGGATTTTGTAGTGTCTTGGAATTTAGTGCACAATAAGATTGCGGGAAAACAACGATGAGAAAACAATTGATATAGTCCATCAGCCACCTCTTACCCAAAGGTGTTCAATATTTAATAAACAATTAATAGTCAAAATAAATAGTCATGCAGTAATGCCAAAAATTGCAATTTTGCAAGTCTGATTGGTTGGACCAGAAGAATTTTCGGAGCCAAAAAACGATGGAAACTGAGAAACTCCATTTTAAAATAAACAAACACACTCATTAAGTTATCTACTTCAATGGGGTGTCTGTGGCTCAGGAGGTACAGGTTGCCCACTAATCAGAAGATTGGCGGTTCAATTGTCAGCTCCTCCAAGCTCCATGTCGAAGTGTCTTTGAGCAAGATGCTGAACCCCGAATTGCCCCGTCGGCTATTCCTTTGGTGCATGGATGTGTGTGAATGTTAGTTTCCGTTTGAGCACTTAGGCTCAGTGTATGAATGGTTGAATGCGATGGAGTGTAACAGCCTTTGAGTGGTCGGAAGACTAGAAAGCCGCTGTACAAATACAGAGCATTTGTAATGTAAGAATCTAACTTTATTACATCAACTACAGCACACCAACTGAACTAAAAGCAGAACATTGCCCATGCACATTTGAAATTACTGAGGCTGTGCTGTTATTGCAGGCGGCTGTATTCTGGTAAGGGAAGGGCCACAGGGCTTCTGCTGCAAAGTGATTCAGCTTGTGACTTGGCAAATCTGAGTTTACCACTTTGCTTTATATAAAAGCCCTGCATGGCTGCAGCTGTGACTGTGGGATGACAGCTAGTATTAAACAAATCTGCTTTCTTAAATACACAGCGCTTATTGAAGCATGTGTGCGTGCGTGTGTGTGTGTGTGTGTGTGTGTGTGTGTGTGTGTGCGTGCGTGTGCGTGTGTGTGTGTGTGTGAGAGAGAGAGTGAGTAAAATAAAGAGAAAGGGTGAGGTTTGACTAACCTACTGTTAGCCTACAAGACTGTCTATGTTTATTAATGTGCCCCTTTCATGCATTTCTTTGAGCCTGGGAATGCTGGAAATACACCATATGACTTTTGCTGTATATTGTATGTAGATGGTTGTTGAAAATGCACTATGGCATAACACTGCAACACTTTTGGGGGATTATTACTGTTGCACTATTGTAAATAGTGATGCTATTACAATTAGTGATGCAATTAGAATATGTGTTTAAATGAGGAAATATGGTATTTTTCTTAATTAGTGCAAAGCGCTCATTAGTATAGTGTAGTGTTACAGTTCTATATGAAGTTGGTCAGCAAGTTCAGAGGTAAAACACAATAGAAAAACAGTAGGTCATGTTTGCTACTTAGTCTTGTCCACTCACATCAGGGTAAACATTACAGAGAGAAAGGAAGAGAATACATGATGCAGAGCAGAATATTAAGGAGCATATTGTTAGTTGATCCACAATATGCTTCTCAGATGACAAATATGTAGGACTTTGAATTGGACCTCTTATTTTGTTGATAAACTGTTTTGCTTAAAGTACAATGAATCCACCAGTGGCATGTTATGGCTGCGCCATATGGTTGCTGGAGCTAATCGTGGCCATTCTAGTCAATGCCTGTGAGTCCACCAGACACAACAGCAGCGCGTCCCAGGAGCGGCTCTCCACTTCGCTCCTCAGAGAATAGGTAGCAGGTCTAATTTTGACGGATGACACGTCAAGCAGCACAGAGCAGGTCATACCGGGCAGGAAGTCCGACAAACTCCCCATTGCAAAACAATAAACACAGTAAAAACTGACACAAAAAGATATCATTTAACTATGTAGCCTACTTAATGATAGTAGAAGCACAAGAAGTAAGCACTAATTACCATATCAACAAAATCTAAATATGTCAGCAAAACCAGGCAGGCAAAATGCTCTGATTCTGAAATCCTCCTTGTGGAATATGCTGAAATGCCAGCCTTTCTTTGAATTTAAAGTGTTTAAAGTGACTTCAGGTGTATGAAGATTTTTTTCCTAGTTACCCTTGCTTTTTATTATTTCTCCTACTAAGTCTCCTGTGTTATATCCTGCTTGAGTATTTATCTGAATATGTGTGCATGTGTGTTCTATGTCGCATGTGTGTACACTCTTCCATTAAAATTATCACAGGTTTATAAGTAATTAATTAATTAGAGGTATGTACAGTAATTGTAATATTTTCACCAGACTGCATATTGTAGCTAGTTTATTCAAGCTGTGTGTGTCTATGATGTGTTCTCTGTCTCATAGGCTATAGAGATGAATGCTGGGCCACACATGTTGGCTTGTACCAAAACTTAAGAGATAAGTGCAAAGTAACAGTCATTTATTATTTTCACTCAATGCTCTACACAGATTGTCTAAGATTTGGGAGGCACTTGGGCTGGCGACACTGACTCCGTCTTGTGTTGTCTTTTGTTTGTTTGCAGATTTTTCAAGGGGTTTCCACAAACGGCATGGATTTTTCAAGACTTTTCAAGACTCTGAAAAAAAATAAAACTTGAGTTTCTTCTCTGGTTATTGGGTGTACATGGACAGAGTCTAAAATTGATGGAAGTGTAAGTCTTCGACAGAGATGCTGTTATTGACCAGCTGAAGTGAATTGGATGCTCTAAAGTAGCGTGTGTGGTTCCTATACAGTTGGGCTCTGGACGCGGTTGTGTTTTTTTTCATGTTTAATGCTTCAGTCAGTGGTGTCACCAGGCTATCAATCTGCAGAATGCAGACCAAAAAAGATATCATGATACACCACCATTTCTCTGAAAAACAATATATTTAGCTATCCAGGCATTTCACCACTTACCACTTTGCCTGGGAGTGCGCTGTGTCTGAACTGGAACAAAGAATATCCATAGAACCATTAAATCCATTATACGCCTCCCTCCCAATTCTACTCTTTTCTATTGAGTGATGTAAGGCATTTTGGTCTTTTTTATGAAAAATCGTGCCATCATCATGTTGTTCAGAACTGACTCGCTAAGCCATGCTATGCTCAGTTACTGTTACCAGTCCTTGGAGGAAAACGGGTTGCTTTGATGTTGCTTTATTGGCTTTATTATTATTACGTTCGGTTGTGGATGAGCCAGGCGGCGAAGAATTCTGGTTCCAATGCAGTCTTTCCTAAGCAGTGTTCTGACTGTGCAGAGGAAATGATCAGCAGCTTGGCACTAACTGGCTTTGCTGCTCTTCTTGCTTCTAGTTAGCTGGAGGGCCTTGTGTCATAGCAGCAGGTGCTAACTAAGCTTAGTTGTAGGATTCTCAGGCAGGTTCTTGCGTCACTGCCGTAAGAAAGAGAATTCGATGTATCGCTTCTGAGCAGACTACATGACAGAAAAGACCTCTGTCCCCAGGTCCAAGAGGTGAGCCAGTGAGAGTGGAAAGAGAGAGAACAAAGGGTTAGCTGAAGTTTTGTTATCTGGTCTGGGATAGTCCAGGGGATATCCAGTTGTAGGGAGTGACTTGAAGAGAGATGCAACTGTAAACACAATGGCTTACATTACATTTACATTTGCAAGATTCAGTTTAAATCATACAATGCATGCTAGAAATGTGATTATTAGCTGCAAATGTCACACATATGAAACTCTTAAGGGCTTGCTCATAGCTTATAAGCTATAACCTAATGCTAATTTACTTTGAATTGCAGCATATAAGACACTTAGAGGCTCAACCACTTCCTCTCAAACATCCTTTAGTGATAAAAGGTCACTGTCAAGCACGAGAAAGATGAAAACCATCTTCTTCTGTTGTGTTTTGTAAAAGAAAATTAAGTTGCATTGTGGTTCAGAATTTTTCTGTTAGCAAGACCCTGTTTGCTGATACTGATAATGACTCACTGAGAGATCTCCACTCATTACTACCATTACTGACAAGAGTAAAACCCATATTGCTTCATGTCAAAATATCACCCCGGGATCCTATTTAAAATGTTGTAAGCTTGAAATCAGAGAAACAATAACCACAACAACAACAGAGCCGAATTATACACCAGTCTGTCAAAGTAAACTGTGGGACGTATAAACCTTGATCTTAAACATTGATTCTTACAGTGTTTTCAGTCTGTGCATGCACCACGTCTATCTTCAACTCTGGGGGTAAATGGTAAAGATGTGTTTCTATAAACAAATAGCAGCATATCTGTTTTTCTTTACTGAGAGTGGAAGAAAGTAAAGTCACTAATGTCAAAAATCAATAAAAAGAAAACGCTAATCCCCCTGTCTTTCCTAAGTGTATTTTGTGGCCTCAATAAGGTGTTGTTGCTGTGGGCATATTATTCTGGGTGTTAAATCAGTTATAATACAAGCAATGCATAATGGAAAATTGGTTACTGCAAACCATGAAATGCTTTAAATTATTCAAATAATTGTAATCTGGTTGATTACAGTAATCAGGTTAATGTACAACAAACAACAAAGTGATTAATGCATGGGTGTAGATATAAAGTACGTAAATAAAATGCAAGTTATCAGTATGGCTGTGATGATTATTTTAAAAAGTGGTATACAGATCAGAAACCTTGCATTTATAATTTCTGACCTTAAGGAGGTGAAGTCCCACTTATAAACTGCATGTTTTTTTCTTGTTGTGGAACGGGCCTTACTTGGTAGTGGGGAGAGTGGGGACCATAGACTGTATAAAGGAAGTGGATGTAGTCACTGTGACATCACCTGTTGGTTTCTGCACTGTTTTGAAGATTCTCGTTTGGCATTATGGCTGCCACCATGTTGATTTTTCACAACAAGGCACCAGACACGATGATATTTGGCGAGACGGTGACGCTGCCAAGCTTGGTTAGCTAGATGCATCTGTGATTTTCAACTGGGATGATAATTTTGTCTAGCTAAAACAGGCTTAAAACAAAACATAGTCACTGTAAAAAGAATGGAATAGATGACTCCTAATAAGCTTTTTTAACGGCGCTGGTCAAATTTACGCACACAGTCACTCAATCCTGATTGATAGATTGCCTTAGTAGCAACATGTCAGTCACAAAGTAGTCCCTAAAGCATACACTGCTTTGTCATCTATTTTCCCCTAGATAAGACAAAATATACATCATGTTGTATTGAAGAAGACTTGAAACTAACAATTGAGACCATAAATTCATTAGGAAAGCTGAGAAGTAAGGTCATTTTACCATTATTTCCAATGGAACTGGACTTCTTTTCGCTCCCGGTTGGCATCACGTCTTTAGACACGAAGGTTCTCGCTTGGTGGCGACGCACACCTCACGTTATGTCTAGGTTGCCCCAAGTCAGGGACGTAACAGTACTGTACACTGAAAGAGAAAATTAGTCATTGCAATAGTTCCTCCTGCTCATATTGCCCACACAAAGAGCCCTTCCTAAAGTGATTTCTGAGTGTCTTCATTAACTAACAATGTGATTTTAACATCACAGGTGAGGTAGGAGAAACCTCAATAGGACAAATTAGTATTAGCATGCAATCCTAATGTCAGGAAAAATGGGTTGTGGGTTAACGGTGCTACAGAGTAGACAAGAGCTTTTGCAGCATTGTGTTAGTGGTCAGTAGTATTTCAGGGATTTCCATGATGAGACTGTCAGGATTTACGTCAAATTACAATTAAGACATATTATAGAACAGCAATATTACAGGACATTTATCTGCATTTGGCATCTAGAACATTATCACCAGGGGACAGTTTGGGAACTTGAGTTAGGGTAGATACTCTTCTGCATGTCAGCCAGTAGTGAGTCTGGGAGGGATTATGGCAAAGGGCAAGGCTTAAATTGCTTGCAGAGAGTTTGGAGAAAAAGCTTATCACTGTTGTCTGTGGGCTTTTGCACAATGCTATCCACACAGGGTCAGTCTGAGCTCCTCCACTTAGATTAAATATAGAGCAGAAACTAGCCTTCAGTATGTAGTTGTGTTGTTTATTATAGAATGCCAAGCCATAGTGGCCTTAAGCAAAACCCAAACCATAAAGAACAAGATAATTTGTTTGTCTGTGATTTTTATTGGTTGTTACTGTCTGGATCTGTATTTTCTTTTGTTACTTTATATTCTCTTTTTTTCTGTGTTTTCTTTGTTTAAACATAAACCACACCAAATTTCACTGATTTGCCACAACAATTCAATACACCAGCCCAGTAATATATTCTATAGTAATGAAACTTGAGGAGTTGATCTGTTAAAGTACAGCTAAACAGGTACAGTTGCTTAATAACAATGATACCTTTTTGTAATTTTTTTTATTTTTTATTTATTTATTTAGAAAACAGGGACAACATACAATAAACATTAACCTCAAGAGGAGAGATGCATTGTACCAGGTTTTAGCTCAAGAGCTAATTTCCACCTGTAGTCCCTGGGCTTTCAACGGCTTTTGATACTTTTTTAAAGTATCTACTGCTAAAGTTCTTAACTCAGAGTGGCAGCTAACTTTGATGCAAAGACTTTAGGACAGTAGACTGCAATTTAGACTGATAGAAAGTTGTGGCGTTCATCAAAAGAAGCTTAAAGTTTGCACTTGTGACTCTGTTTGGTCTGTCCTTCCCACTTGTGAATACTTTTTTTTTTGTCATGGCAATGTGTTTATCCAACCCACTTTCTTCCACTTCCAAACAAAAGTACAGTATTTTAATATTGTTTTTCATTTGTCCTGCAAGTGGCAGAGATCAAGTGTTTTTTTGCCAGCAGCTTTTTCTGCTGCAGTGGAGCGGCTCATGAGATGAAGCTAACAGAAAAATGCCTGAAAGCAATCTTTACATTTCATAGAGAAGTCTAAAGAAAATGGCCACCACATTTCTCGCAGCCCTTAAGTATTCATCATATTGATTGTCCATTTGCAGAAGTAATGTATACCCAGAATGAAAGGCACACTCCTCTGAAATACTGGATCGCAGGTGTGTTTAGATTAAGTCTGGACATCTACTGCAGGATGTTTTGAATATATTGGACTGTTGAAAGGATATCACTAAAATATATTTTCCTCACAACCGTCTAGCCTGAGATGAAAAATTGTTTTGATGACAGAACAATAACAGATCAGTGCAATTTAATTTTATTGTAGTGTACAGAGAAGATTGATTGTGCACAGGTTGTTTTTATATGTGTGTGTGTGTGTGTGTGTGTGTGTGTGTGTGTGTGTGTGTGTGTGTGTGTGTGTGTGTGTGTGTGTGTGTG